>NQII01000030.1:1582370-1596180 GCA_002778355.1 Clitarchus hookeri | reverse complement strand
GACGGCAGGCGTGACTCTCTGAGCGCGTGGGACGTCGTCGTGTGTTCGTAAGAGTCGTGTGTGTGAGTGGGGTGTGCGAGCAGGAAGCGATGAGAACTCGCGAGTAGGTCCCTCGTCTCCTGTATCCCCGGCTGCTGGAGCGACTACCAACTGCGCGTGCACAGTGCTGCCCGATGGCGAGAAATTTACCGTTTCACGGGCAATTCCGGTAGCTGGCGTGGAAAGGGGAAGAAACGGGGTGAAAAAAAAACACTAGAAATTAGGAACTTATAGCATTTGCTTATAGGCTGTTCACGGTAAAGTGAGCACTTTTGAGGCCCTAGTTTCTTTTTTTCCTATCAGTCAGTTTTTATCGCTCCTCCTCTTTTTAAAATATTGCCATGTAGTGTGGTATACATTTATTGACTATTATTCCAAATGAGAGGTCTTCAAAAAATGCTCACTTTACTTGGAATAGCTTATATATTTATGTAGAAATTTTCATAATTCTTAAGAGAAAAATATTTAATCGATCCCTATGATGTATTTTTAATACGTACTCTTTTATCTCGAACATTTCCCGCCTTCTTGTCTTTATTCTACATTTTATTACTACGTACATTTTCTATTGTGGTTTGGTAATAAAGCGGAGTAAATAAGCATAGAAAAAGTTTTCGTCGGGGTCGTACTATTGTTTTTACAATTGCAAGAGAACGGATATTTTGGGAGTAATACGGTAATTTTTCGTCAGCATTGCGAAAATTTGGCAAATTTACCGCGTACGGTAAACCGACTCGCGAAAGTAAATTTTTTGAGACATTTTCTAGCGATAAATAGTAGCTTATATCAACTTTCAGCCGTCCAACTATTTCTGTGCAAGAAATTACGTCGATCTGATGCTAGGTTGCGACGTTGCATTGTTATTGCATTTGTGTACTATTTCATTTTCCGATAAGAATTTCCCCAAGGTAATGAGAAATTTTCCAGGGATTAAAAGTAACCTATGTCACTTCCCGGCCCTCCAACTATCTCTGTGCAAAAAATCACGTCGATCCGTTGCTCAGTTGCGACGTGAAAGAGGGGCAAACAAACATCCAAACACACTTTCGCGTGTGTGTGTGTATGTATATATATATATATAGATTCAGTAGGTGTTGGAAAACTGTTTATAAAGGCCAGTTTTAAGTAACTGATTGTATTAATTTCCGAGAGATGATAGACGTTTTTGTAAATGTTAGTTGTTAAAATCACATTATAGCCATTCATTGTCCGAATATTAAGGGTAGAACATTTTTGGTATTGTTTATAAATAATTAACGGAAATATTATTGACTATTAAATTTTTTAGTTAAGAACTCCATCCCTTTTAGAGCCTGGATAAGCCCATATACTTGGAAAAATTGTAACACTATATGTAGATTAAAATTTTAATTACATTTTAGAAAGTTTACTGAAAACAATGTTTACAGTGTAGGGAGTTCAGCTACCAGCAGGACGAACATCTCACAATGGCTGCATGTAATAAATTAACAAATATCAGAAACTGATTCATACACAGGTACTGTGAAATGCAAGGCGCCTGGCAAACGCGCGGGTTTTCTAGTCTCTAGTCATAACTACTACAATGTTAGCATCATCATCACGTCCTCTTTTTCCTATTCGCCGCAAGTATAGCACGAATGTTAAGTTTCAACCAGAAGCTTCGTTGCGTTCGGCCCAAGTCGCTTTACCTACGTCCGAGATTAAGAGCAGAGCATCAGCGGGAGAAATCCCCGACGGCTTACCTCGTTAGTCTCTCATTCTTTGAAGTTTCTCGGCGAGAATTACGCGTGACTTTAATAAGGTATCGTTCGCAGGACGGAAGAGGCATTAGAAAGCGTGTTGCCCCGTCGGCGACCGCGTTGGGGGGTTCCGGTAGTTTAGGAGACGTCTCTCGACGAACAAAACAAATCACTCAACACTCCCGGCGGTTTTTATTCCTGCTCGGATGATGACTCTGCAGTTGGTCGGCATGTCTAGATTGACGGGACCTTTTTTTTTGTCTCTCTCTCTCTCTCTCTCATCCAGAGAGGATCGGTGAAAGCTCTCTCTCTCTCTCTCTCTCCTGTGTAGGAAACGGACAAGGAGGAGAGAGGAAGTGTGAAATCAGAAGTCCTTGTCCTCTGTGTTCCACCACGTGGCGTCGAGTGTGCTTATCGGCGCCACTTTCAACACGGTGCCCTTACCAGATAGGCAATCGTTTAATTATATTCCCTGTATTTTAAAAAATAGCATACTTTCTTATAACCGAATTTTACTAAAAATCTATTCAGCAAGGGGCACAATATGAGAAACCAGCCCCTAAAAAAAATATCACAGGGCTAAAGAAACACAACTCGACCATAAAATACGTGATTGAGCTTGATAAACTGATTGACACTATTTCTTCGGTTCGTTGTTGTTACAGGTGGACGTGAATATTATTACGCTCTTGAACATAATGGGCCATTCATTAATCAATTTATTCGGTACACCTGAGGAGCCCTTTGTGGAAGCGAACAAAGACATGGAGAAAGTAATAAGCTACAGCCAGTGCAACGTTCAGCTCTTTAGACACATGTGTGTGTGTGTGTGTGTGTGTATATATATATCTTATAGAATGTAGCAAGCAATAATTTTCGCTGCTTAATTTCGCCGAGTGCTGTAAGTGCTAATAATGAGCTACTTCTCTTCCCACACAACTGCTATAAGAACATGAATTCGACTAAGATGGGCACGCTAGTTACTGAAATAAGTTCCCTAATATGCTAGTACGCTGTGCTGGTAAATATTCTCTAAACGTTTATGTAAAATTACGGACACGCTGCTCTTAACATAACTATATTTTCGTAAATTTTTCAGAACTTACCGTGAATCCACGAAGCCTCTCCCTAAACTTACTAAGTTAGTTGTTCTGTACTTCTGGTTTAAAAATATATACATTTAGAAGAAAAAAAAATTATTATGCGGGTATTTTACTGAATATAAAAAATAAATTTAAAAAAATTTATTCTAGTACGGGATTTGAACACGAATATAATCTTTTGATGTCTGAGACACTTACCACTCACATACGACCTTCTTGCGACCTCATATGATGTAATTATGTTATGCCTATATATTCTTTTAACATGCATAACTTTTTTCAATTTCTAATAATGTTTGAGTGTTAAGTATCGCCAACTGTTACAAATGCCTGATGTTACTTTTCCACGTTCGAAGAAATAGGTCTAAGCGGCGTGGTTATCTTAACTGCCGCATAAAGGATAATTTTCTGGTTAAAGTGGCGAAGAAAGATTTGTGTATAAATTTGCGTTGTTCGTTCCCGAAACACGAAGCTATAGGAAATACGGAGGCATTCCGTATTTTGTGTTTACGAAGCTCAGCTACGTTTTTCGTCATTACGGGCCGCGTTTCCTTATATTATCTGTACATTTCCGTAGAAATTTCCGTGCTTGAATATATATACATTTTTAACAGCGTACTTTTCACTCATTTGTAAACCTTAGGTATTAACAAACCAAGTTGTCGAAAAAAGCCTCTCAATACAAGTTACACACAAAAATCTTCTAGAGTATCACATCCTGAAATCCATATCATAGAATGATGAGGGGGTAGGGTATTTTTGTTCTTCTCAGCATATCCTTAATTTCAAAACAAATCTGCGCTTTTTCAAAAAAAAATTAACTTAATGATTGTAAATTTATAATATCGTAGTCTCATTACAGTACCGTCAGAAGACTTGTGTTTACATCTGAAATCACTCATTTATGCAAAGTCGTTTTAACATTAATAGAAGATGAGTCGTTTTGACAGTTATAATTAGAAAAAAAACCGTTCAATGTCTGATGCAGAGTTGGTTTCTGGGTGACTGACCTGCGAACTCTACCTATATGCTGCCTCGAGAGTTCAGATATTTCCCTTCGTAATTTTCGTATGAAGTATCCTAACCTAACATGTCCATTTGAACTAACCTAGAATAGAAGGCGAATAAATTTCCTTACAGTTTTGAACCCAGGAATAACACCCGAATAATGTATTACTTATTAAACGAACCTAAAGCAACGGACGATATTAAGTGATAAAATGCCATTTTTAACAGTTTTAAATAGACGTAGGAAACTACTAACTCTGCAAGACACGTGGCCTTGAACGCGTTAGGCCGTAGCCTCTCACTCAGGGAGCGTATTTAGTTACTACTGCCAGTGCAGAAGACATTAAGCTGTTAGGAGCAGGGACAGTAGAACATATTAAAGTTTGTCAGCGTCTGTTGAACATTCAACCGTAAACAAACACGCTCATCACTACTGACCGCCTGACTTCGAGAACTGTATTTGGCTATGTGCTAGTCAATATTGGTGACATGTTCAAAACACTAAAATCAGTCTACACCCTTTTTAGTCTATGGTGTAAACATCTGTATAGACTATTCACCTTTGAAAACCTTTGAAAAATCACCTCATGTTTCACAAGCGTTTTATACTTCTGGTATAATGAAAGTCAGTTTTTTTGGTTAAATTTAACTTTAAGTTACATCTTATAAATACATTATAATATTTAATTTGTAATTAACACGTTAAAATAGGGAGAAAATAAGTGCGTCGGTAACGCCTAGTAAAAAATTGTTCTAAATGCAGAATATTATTGAACTGAGTGCGCTCGAATGCGGTGCGTTGTCCCCAAAGCTTGATTAAGCTTGGTTTGCTTCAGAAAAGTTGGAAGTAACCGTGAATGAACTACAATGTGTCAGCGCCGAGGCTGAAGTCAGAGGAGGTCTTGTCCTTAGATGAGCGTGATATGATGATGAAGCTTGCCCGCCATGTTGTGAAACCAAAAACCTTTGAAACCTATCCTGTCAAAATTAGAGTGCAGTTATTGTGTCGGAGCATGTTCATATTTAGCATGAAAGTTTAACTTAAGTAGTTGTTGGTTGTTTACTAACTTCCACGTTTTACATGCATTGAATACCAAAACGTGCCTCAACATTTTCAATGTTTTGGGCGTAACACTGTGACGAAGGACGAAAATGCCGCTTCAGTGATGTCGAAGCATGACATCTGCCGTCATTCCTACATCCACGGGCTGAATGAAGTAAGAACAGGAAAGGGGATATGTGAGTGAATGAGCGAGCGAAGATGTTTGGGCCGCTCTTAACATCGAGGTCTTGAGAGCCGATGAGGGTGAGGTGAAGTGAGCATGGAGCAGCGCCGGAATGAAAGGGCGGGGAAACGGGAGATCCCAGAGAAAAACCCACCCGACGAGCGGTATCGTACGGGCACGATTTCCATACGCGAAAATCGGGAATCGAACCCGGTTCGCCTAGGCGGGAGGCAAGAGGTCTTACCTCTACACCACCGTGGCCCCAGGGAAGGGGATGTGACTTACCAAGGAGGGACGGAGGGGAGGTAAAGGAGTGCTGAAAAGAACCCGGGTCAGTGGGGCAAGCCCACGCAGGAAGGAAGGACGGGAGAAATGTTACAATTACAGGCGAGGTTGTCGGGTTCGAGAGAGGACAGGAGAACCTTCCCCCCTACCCCTGCCCACTTAGGGGCGTCGGTCGCACCCCTTGGCGGCGGTCTAGCACCATCTGCCGCCCCGAGCACCCGTCCGTCGTCATTTCTCCAAAGAGAAAGTTCCCGTGCAGGCTCGCCGTCAGTTCCGCAGCGTGGAAGGACTTCACACAGTCTCGGGCCCCGGAATGGAACTGGCCGCCCCGGTGCCCGACCGCCTGGCAACACCTGTGATGTCACGTACACTGTGACAAACCAGAAACTATCTGTCATGGCACCTCCCTACTATTCATACAAGTCCCGATGTAAGCAGCTATGTCTATAGTCTATTCGCGGCTTCTCCGAACTTTTTAAATCAAACCTTTGAAAAATTACCGCATGTACGACGCGTTTGGTTTTTTCCTAAATATGTCACGTATTACAAGAGTTCTATACTTCTGTTAACATAAAATTACCTTATTTTTTGTTAAAATGAACTTTTACTTGAATTCTGTCTTTAAATTATTATATTTTATCTATACCTCATTAACAAGGAGTGTTGGTAATGCCTAGTAAGAAATAGTTCTTGTGCAAAATATTATTATACTGAGTGCGCACGAATGTAGCGCGATGTCCTATTTGGTGTAATTTTATAGCCTCTTCAGGAGGCGGAGGAATATCGTGGAAGTAGAACCTTAACAGGGCTTCATAAAAGTTAGAAGCAACCGTAAATGGACTATGTTATAATTTTTTTAAAAATAATTAAGGAATATTTTAATGTAAATCTTTTTTCAGGGCAGAACTGAAAGTCGAAATGTTGTTGCCTATTCATAAATTTGGTAAATGAAGAATAAATGTGATCTTTGAAAAATTTTGATATCAGCGAATTTCGTTGTACGTAACCCTCTGTCTACTATATTTATTCAATGTTGTATCTTCTCTGAACAGATAACTGTATTAAAACCAATTTTTCTCGATTCCGATTCTCGATACCTATGCAGAAAATCTATCTCGACTCAAATTACAAATCCAAGAAGATTTTGTCAATAATATATATTGAACTAAAAATAAAAAGAACATAAATATTTACTTACTAAGAATGAAAACATGAAAACACAAAAAATATAAATCTAATTTTACACAAATATGTATTTTTTGCTGTGTACAGTTTCTTACCTGTCAAACATGAAAAATGGACCAAAAACTTACAGATATAACTAGAATGTGATTATAATTTACAGCAATACTATTTAAAAAATTTTGCAACGAAATTTTGTCCGTGTTTGGAGAACAGTTTTATAAGTTTTTGTTCAAGAAGACCAACATTTTCAGTCCCTCAGAGTCCAACCTATTACGTTTACTATCACATATTACACTAGCTGTGCTGAACAGTCTTTCAGAAAACACTGTTGCAGGAGGAATAACCAAGAAATATTTGATAATTTTCTTAGTCTTGGATGAGACTGATTTGTTTTCCAGTATTCAAGTGCATGTACATCTGCAGATAGAAGTGGCTCTTGCAAGTACGAATTAACTTCTGATACTAATGAGACTGTTCATTTGGCATGTAGAGGCAGAACCATTGTTGATGATGCCTGAATACAGTTTCCACATGGAATGTAGTTTGCTTCCTGATATTTCACTTTTTTTATTTTCATCGTCAATGTTTTGTAACAAAAAACCAAGTAATATCTTGCATAACAGTTACAGCCGTACACCAAACTATAAAACCACCTTGAAAACAAGTTTACCCCTATATTTTCAGTTTGGATTACAGGATAGTTTTGCCTAATTTTTATTTTGTCATTTTAATTATAAATTTTTGCAAAGCCTCCACAGTTATTTTTAAGACAAATAAAGAAAAATAGAGCATTGGTCTGCACTTATAAATAACTAAAAAAAAAAAAATTGTGATTTTGTCCAGTTCCAAGAAAACTCCAATTTTTTTTACATTCTTTTTATGGTCACTGGGGCACATTTTGTCAGTTGTTTGAAAAAAAATTTATTGAGTGAATTATACTTTAGTGAATTATTTTTTATTTTCTAAAAAGTAGTAAATCCCGTAACTACTGCTCAAAAAGAAAATATGAACCTCAAAGTTCTTAAGCTGCGAAAATAAGACGGCACCCAATTTTTTGGAAGTGAAAATTGGATAAAATATAGTCTTACATTTAGGTATATAAAGTACTTGTCATAGTTTTAGAACCTAATACTTAGCACTGCTTACCTTCATATTAGTTGGCGGTGCATTTTCAACATTCAATCCATCAACAGCTTCAATGAGTTTCTTCTTTGCATGTTCAAAGGACTCTTTATTCCTGAACAAACAACCCTTGAATCTGGCATCAAACATTGTAGAAGAAGCATTCGCTTCAGTTTTCTCAAGATTTTTGTGACGCATGGATAAGGAAGCTTTTAAATCATTCAGGATGCTCTGAAGACCGGATCCAACAAGAGCAGGTTTCTCCAACTCTTGATGTATGTATACTGTTGATGATGGGTATTAGTTCTGAAACGCTGACGCTGGATGAACTCACTGCAAAAGTAGCCTTGTCAAACACACTTGAAATATTTACAATATTTTCCAGAAGACCCCATTGATGTGATGTAAAATCAGCTGGCAGTTTTAAGTCTGTTGAGGCCAGTAACAAAGCTGGTTTCTGCTCGAGAAATCGAGCCATCATGTGCACCGAGGAATTCCACCTAGTCGGCTCGTCTTGAGTTAGAGGATACGAAGGATACTTGGCAATTTCTTGTTTCTCTCTCAAAACCTTATATGCATGAGAAGAATGCTCGGCGTGCACAACAATTTTTCTAGAGGTTGCAATTACATTAGACACTACTTTGTTATTGAAAATACGATCTTTGACAACAAGCTGGAGTGTGTGAGCCAAGCAAGGAATGTGCTCATAATCTGACATGGTAACAGTCAACACAATGTTCCGACCGTTATCTGTCACAAATGCAGTAATTTTTCCTGGGAAATTCCAATCTTGTAGGGTTTTCATAAGGAAATCCAAAATGTTTTGGGCAGAATGAGACACTTCTGGGAAGGGTACGACTTCTAAGCAAATGTGGTTTACCGTGTGATATGCATTAACAAAATGAGCAGTTATGCTCAAATAGTCGTCATTCACAGACGAAGACCACATGTCGGTGGTAGCCGATACGTTTTTAGCTTCAAAAAGGATTCTAACCACTTTTTCTTTTGTTGCGGCATGCAATTCTGGTATTACTTAACCTGCAAAATAGTTCTGGGAAGGCATATTATACCTTGGTTCCAGAGTGTTTATAAGTTCTTGAAAACCTTTCGCTTCTACAATACTACTTGGTCTGTTGTCCAAGAAAATCATCCTGCCAATTTTTTCTGTAATGGTTTTGCTGCGATCCTCACCTGGTTTGAATTACCGTTTACTGTCGATAAATCCAAACAAAGTTGGCTGAACTGAATTGTTAGGGTATTTCTGAACAGTGCTACCAGAATACAGGTTGAAGCTATCAGTGGAGCTTGGTGAAGAAACTGCATCACTTTTGATTTCAAAGTTAGACTCATCAACATGCTGGTCTGCTAAAATGTTTGATAAAGTTGAGCTCGTAACATTTTTCACTTTTTTTTTTTTTTTTTTAGATGCGTTAGAAATGCAAATCCTGTGTTTTATCATTAGGTGCTTGATCAAATTTCTGATAGTGTGGCTTTTGCCACCACGTGATATTGGAGTAGAACATAATGTACATACCGCAAAGTTTCCATCAATAGAATCAATATCAAAGTAGTCCCACACTTGACTTGTCATGTCTTCATTCACCACTATGAAGCATGTAAAACTATTTCCATCAAGTCACAATCCTACAAAACACCCACGTGTTCACAATTCATACACTTCCGCTTAACATCAACAACAAACCAAAACCACAGACTAGCGAATTAAGAGTGCATGTGTGTCAAGCGCAAAAAAAAAAAACTTGTAACATACCAAAGATTCCACATAGTTTTGGAACCATAAGTAATAATAGTCAATACTTTGCTAAAAACGTGTAAAAAACATTTTAAGAAGTTTCATATATTTGAAAATTCCACTACCTCAAAAACGTTTTAGAAAATTCCACTACCTTAAAAACGAAAATGTCACAAACAGAGAAATATGTACGGTACGAAAAATGTACCTGTTTTTTATCTATGCATTAACTTTTTTTTCTTATCCCTGTGTTGTTTTGATGGATAATTTTTTATTATTTATATTAACCTTTTTAATTAGTTGAAAGAAAAAATTCCATTCAAAAGTATGTCTTTGGTGTGGGAACGTTGCGCGGCGAATCACTTTCATGAATACGTAGCACCACTGCTGCCTACTGTTTACACTCCGCAGTCCGCACACTACTAACATGGCTGACGACGTACAAAATGTGACGATTTCTCACACAATAAACGCGGTTTGCACCCGTTCTTAAATAAATCAGTTTCCATCCCACATATATGCAGTTTAACGGTTGCTCAAATATGTAGGCGTTTCTACGTGGTGTGTAATTTACGATGTCAAATTCTGCATTGGAACAATTCCTGGTTACAGTGCGTAACGAGTTTAGTACGCCATGGCTACGTGGTAAAACGGTTAAAGTATATGGCAGTGAGTGAGAGTGCGTTGAAAGTTAATTCATTTTTATCATACATTTGTTAAGTGTGGATCTGCAGACCTTACTTTTATGGCGATCTCAAATAATATGATACCTATTGTGTTGTGTTTCATTTACAACACATCATCTTCGTTGTCCGTGGGTCGGTGCAGTGATAAGCAAGTATGTAATTGGAAAATTAAAGAAAAACCTCTAGAACCGTTAAAAACTTAATAGGGTTTAAAGTTTTAAGGGCTCACGAAAATATAGGCCTCTTATAAGGTATGTTAGGAAATTTGTAGCTAGGCTTGTTAACAGTTTAAGTATGGTTCCCTAATAGATTGTGTAGTGTCGTTTGTATTGAAGATATGAATATTATCTTAATTCTTTCATAGTCGAACCATTATTGAATGCAATTTTTAGTGCCGGAAATAAATAATTTTTACGATGGATAATAAAAAAAAAATTTGAAAATTTATAGTAGCGGACATTTTTTGCTTTAATTAATTAGGAATTTTGCCGGAACCGGGAAAAGTATACGTTAATTCCTGTCATTCAACTCGAGTTCGGTATAGGTTCAGCCTATGTGGAAAACCAAAGACCTGTTGTTGTGCAACATAACCTCAAAAATTCATGTAAAGGTGGGCAAGGATTTATAAAAATTAACCGTTCGATTTTCGATTATTCGATACCTGTAATAATTGAGGGTATAGAGGAATCGATTTTGACATCCCTAATTATAACACTAAATTCGCTGCTTAAAATTCTGAGGAGACATAATTTTGGTTAACGAATTAAAGGCATCTATCAGGCAGGAAGGAATAAGGTAGGATACAAAATTTGTTTTCTATAGGAGAGGCATAAATTTTTTCCTTTCAAAAACTAGATATCTATGAAAATATTTTTATTACTAATAGTTTTCAAGGCCAAAGTTTTAATTTGGGTCACTCAAATGCAAAATGGCTGCCAGCACCACAAGCTGCTCAATAACATAGTGTCTCAACATACCAAAAAAAACTACAAAAATTTCAGAGACGAGAATTATTTTAAAACACTTTTCATTTATATACGGATACGTTAGAAATCCAATAAGTCTGAACTACTTACTTGCGGAAGTAGGTTTGAAATTTAGTTTAATTTGTATTAACATATTCAAGAATATACCTACCATATTCTATATCTCGTGGTTGAATAAAATATACAATGTAGGTTGAGGAGAGAAATACCAAATTGTATCCGTATTTATATCTCACGGATAATTTTGTTCTGACCACGGCCCCTGCCCAATTCCCGTGAAAATTCTGAACGAGTTAATGAGGCGTGACGGTAGTGATTAATGTGTCCTCGCGATAACCTGGCAAGCAGGGTCGTTGAAAGTCGTTTATAATTCTCCTCTCTCCTCCGCACAGCCCAGACCATTACCACCGGGACTTCACCAAAATGTAGGATGGTTAAGGCTGTTGCCTGGTTTGAAAGCAGTGAGACGTTGGTATAGCGAAATACACGATAGTGAAATTCAGTTTTTTGAAGCCAATTTTGAATATACGAACTTAAAAGAAAAACCTAAGTGTGAGAAATGATACTCTCAAGCTCTGTATTGAAGTAAATATAACAATTAGTGTTTCAGTAATTTTTAATTTAATAATTAAATTTTCTGTTTTTTATAGGAAACAGGCTAACTATCGGAATCACTAACGTTACAAAAGTCTTGGATAGCAAAGCACGCATTTTTCTGCTCAAAAAAGTCCCCCAGTGGTATACATATATAATTAACAGGAACGCCAAAAAAAAAAAAAAATTTTATTAACAAGTATTTCTTTAAACCAAATTCTCAACCAGGCAACAATTTACACATGTAAAACGGCGTGGCGGTTTGATATGGACTTACCTATTCGCTGATTGGCTGCGCGATTATCTGAAACGAGCTTGGTGTCTGAATGGCTACTGGGAGCTGCGAAAGGTTCCCTATTGGCCGTACTGCCCGCTGGCAAATAAGCTACTATAGGCGATTCAAGGTAAAGTGGGCACTTTTCAAGGCCCTGCTGAATTTTTTTCCTTTTTCTCGATTTCTATTTTTCTACCACTCTTTAATATAAACATTGCCATGCAATTAATTATAACAGTGTATACATTTCACCACTCCCAAAAGTTAACGTCTGAAACAGCAATAAAATATATGTATTAATGGTTAATGTTTGTAGGAAGGGCCTTAAAAATGCTCACTTTACCTTGAATAGCCTATAGGCGCTGATTGGTGAACGCCGCGCCGAAAAGTTGCCGTTCGGTAAAGTCATTCTGCTGACGTATGCTGTTCAGTACGCGGTAAAAGTGGTTATTCAACATCTGTATTCTTAGGTATTCTGTGATTTTCCAACTATAAAATAATAGCATGAACGTTTTAAGTTACGTAGGCTGTTCATAGTTAACTGAGCATTTTTGAAATCAACATTTGAAAAATATTACTGCACCTATACCAGCATATATTTTAACTGGAACACAGTGGCAGACGCCCAATAAAGTTGATAACGACGGAGGGAAAATAGTTCTATGTCATAATGTTGAGTTAAAAGTGAGGTAAACATTTGATAATATTGAAATGTTTTTTATTGCTTTCTGTATTTTTTTTTAGTGCAATTAAGTAAAAGAATATTTACTTTTCTAACAAAGTGATAGACCCATGACAATGCTAATTTTACATATGGTGAATGAATACACAATGTGCATACAAGTATATCCTAAGCAGGGCTTTCAAAACTGCTCAGTGTACCGTGAACGGCTTATAGGTACATTTACACGGCACAACGAGATCACTGCGCGTCAGTCCAGAGCCCCGCGCGTAGCGGCGATGGCAAACTTGGTGCACGTGGCAGTATAGCCCTTATCGCCTCCGCGTTTCTCGGCCTCCAACGCGGGAAAAAAAATTCCCCTGTTAGGCGGGAGACTCCGGACATATTTTCTGTAAATTCATTGTTTGCGAGTTAACAGCGAATGAAGGTTCTGGAAATACAACTTCTTGATAAAAAAAGTTAAAAAAAAAATTCTAATTTTCTAAAAGTAAAAACAAAAAAATCGCGAAAATATTTAAAAATCGCATTTTTAGAGCTTGCCTGTGCAGCTTTCTTAATAGGTAAAGTAAACAAATGAAACAATACAGTCGTAGTTTAATCCACGGGCTTTCATCGCCTGTAATAAATCGCACTATTACAGATCTAATTTGCACAGGAAAGCGTAACAGCGGAAGCATTGCACGTAGGTTCAGCGCCTTGCGCGTAAGAGCGACGGGGGCGCTGGTCGCGCGTGTTATTGCCACACGTATCACCGTGCCGCGAATGAGAAAAAAAATTTATCGGGCTAAGGTTAATTCTATTCAGGTTTGAAAAAAAAAAAAGCGCGTTTTCTAATGGGAGAGTTTGGCATAGGAAAAATTTCCGCCACTGCGTGCGCAGTGTTCAAAAAAGGTAACATTTAATTAAAATTTTAAGCTACGTGAATTATATAAGATAGAGATTTTACTAAGTTACGTAGTTATTTTATGATGTACACATGCGACACTAACGCTTACCTAGCGGTGATAAATATTAGTTACCAAACTAAAAGCATTGAGCTTCCCAACCTGAGTATAATAAACCTTACTCGGTCCCATGTACTATTAAGAATTTTGCGACCAAAGGCTGGTTCATTAGCACATTTATCCCGGCGGCGATTGGCGAAGA
>NQII01000030.1:1548698-1582344 GCA_002778355.1 Clitarchus hookeri | reverse complement strand
CCGGAGAGAAGAATCCGTGCCAGCCAGGAGTTTCACCTGGTTCCTCTTTCCGGGGGCTAAAGAGAGCTCGTTAGTCTTCCGTGGACTGGGGCAACGTCTGCCTGCCTGCCGAACGCGTCCTGCTTGTTCGCCGATGCCGCGTCTCGTGCAGGATATAGTTTCGTCTACGAGGTCACGGCCGGCGCACGAATAAAAAAAAACAACACGCGCATGCGCACTAGGTCACCGGGCGAGTTACGTCATCGCGAGGCGATCCTGCGGAACCATTGATGACTCCGCGGTTAACGTGGGACCTCCTTGTCTCGCCGATGGAAGCGGGAAGTTGGGTTGAGTTGAGTTGAGAGATTTGGGTGGCTCGTAACAACGAGATCTTGAGAGCCGATGAGTAGGGTCAGTGACTTTTCGCGTAAAAATCGGATCACTCAGTAGACTTCAATACTATACAAACACCTCAGCTGTTGTTATACTTCCATTGGCAGTGGTACCATTACCGTCTTTGACCAAGCCACTCAGGACAAAGTAACTCCGACACTGAACCTTCGTGATTCGTGCGCAGACGGTTAACAGGGGCCAGAACATTCTTTGGCCAATCAAAGAAGCTGGACGACCCTACAGTGCTTTGGACTGTATCTTGTCTCGAAATTTTTTCGCGTAATATCACTGCCCCTACCGATGAGGGTGAAATGAGATGAGAAAGGAGCAGCGCCGGAATGCAACGGGAGATCCCCGAGAATACGCGTCGACCAGCTGCATCGTCCGGCACGATTCCCACTTGCGAAAACCCGGGAGCGACCCGGCCGGTAATTGAACCCGGTTCCCCTTGGTGAGAGGCGCGCTGTCTAACCGCTCAGCCACCGCGGCTTCTCGGGAAATGGTAAAGGTGGGGGAGGGGGTGATCGGCAGTTCAATGATTTATACGGGTGAACCCTAGAGAGGGTTTAACACCCACTGTTACGTCATTGTCATTGAGTGACGAGGAATTTTTGGACTGTAACAAAAACTAAAGAATAACGCAAAAGTAGAATGCCGATTTGCAGCGACACCGCCGTGATGAGCCACGAATAACAACTTCCTGACGGAATTCCAGGGCCGCCAACTTTAGCGATACCGCGCTGCACAACGTATTGCCAGCTGTGACTGTTGCGCGAGAGATTAAAATTGCGAACTAATCCACCAGCCATAGATAAGAATCGGTTAGAGGAATTTTACAAACGTCTCAAAGCATCGGTTTACGTAATAAGCGGTATTCTAACCTGAAATCCTATATACGTCGGTTATGACAGTCGTTTTGGCAGGAAAGAAATCCAATGTTGGGACACGGAGACTGGCTTTGTGCAGTTAGTGTTATCACGCTATCCTAGATTCACTCTGCGGGAACTTAAAGTGACCTGTCGCTGTCGAAGCACGACTGCGTGAGAAGGAACGATAGGGTTCAACATCTCATGTGCTTCAAAACGTGTTTGTGTTTATAACCGCCACCTTCAAATTAAACATGATTGTGAAAGAAGAAATGTGAGTCTTAGTATTTCGTACACTTGTCCCACACGACATTCATATAATTAGCTGTTAATTAAGCAATTTCAAAATCGACCTTTCAGATCTCTTCCTGCAACTTTGATACTTGAAATTATATTTTTAATATCTGCTCTTACCTTACAACTTAAAAAGTACCATAAATTTCACAAATAAGTTATAAAATCGTATTACGAGTACAACAGTCGCAATAAACATTATGAAAATAGGCAACCTGTTGTACAAGTTGCGTTTATCTACAGTAGCGCCGCTGTAACTTAGGGCCTGGGAGCTCTGCCAATGTCGGGCCACTTCTCCCCGCGTAAGGAAACAATTGTACGACGGTGGTACGGCAGGTGGAAGGGAGTCCCTGCAGATTCGTTTGCCCACCTGTGGCTGGTGCTTTGCAAGTCGTTCTGTCTCTCTCTTTCACTTGGTTAGATGGAGCCAAGTCCGTTCCTAGGCGCGACTATAGTACACACGATTGCTTTTCCGGACATTTTTTTTACTAGGATTTTCTGTTTATTTAACCCAACGGATGTGGCGGCTTCCGTTTCTGCACTGAGGTCAGATACATTCTGTACGTCCAAAGCCGAGGGAAGTTTCTTTCCCCAGTTGGGTGAAGTCACAAGAAAGCAGAAGTTAGGGAAAACATATAGAAGGGCTGTATTAGTGTGCGTGATAGAAAATTTACGTGATGTGTGAAACGTGTTGAAAATTTCACAAAGAGAATAAATACACTGATAAACCAAAAAAAAAACTGGTACACCTGCAGGAGGCAATTCACGCCATGAATCCTGCAGGGCAGTCCACAAATACAATCTGCGCCAATTTGAGAAAGGGTTGCATCTTTGTCACGTTTAATGATTCTCGTCAGTCGTCGTTTGTCCCGTTCTTTCACGATCTTTTTCCGGCTGCAGCGATGTCGAAGATGTGATGTTTTACCGGATTCCCGATATTCACGGTACACTCGTGAAATGGTCGTACGCGAACATCCAAATGTTATCGCTACCTCGGAGATGCTATGTCCCATTTCTCGTGCGCCGACTATAACACCACGTTCAAACTCACTTAAATCTTGATAACCTGCCATTGTAGCAGCAGTGACCGATCTAGCTGCCGACCGCATCGTGTTACTCTGATTGGTTCCATACCTCTGCTATTTTCATACGCACGCCTATACCAGTTTTTTTTGGCTCTTTAGTGTATATGTAATGATAATGAGGATAGCCCCACTTTGTGAACAACAAATTTTTATGAAATACGTAAATGTGATTCGTTTTGAATGTTTTGTGAGGCGTAGATACAGTGTGACAGAGTAGCACTCACAACAACACTACAAAACTCAACTACTATTGTCAGGAATAGCCCTAGGAAAATATCTACCTTCTACTGGAAGCATAACTCACAAGAGACATTTCAGACAAAGTGCGAAATTTAATTAATATCCTTGTTACCAGTTATTATGCATTATAATTAACAATTAAATCGGACATTATATGTGGACTCGGTTTTTTTTTTAATTCACTTAAATGCCTCGGCAACACTAGCTCCACATGAATGGTCATCTTCATTAACTTTAGGCCTGGCAATTTAAAATTGAACTTTCAGAAGAAAAATTATTGATTTATCTCTTTGCTCCGGACTCTCTGAGGGTATCGCAGACAAACAATGCTAGGCTGTCAGTCTTTAAATGTAATAGGGGCAGTTCTGGTTGAAATTCGTCTCTGCTTTTTCCTAAAATAAATCGAAGACTTGGCTGAGTAAAATTTAGTGCGATGAAATCTGGAAGGTCTTGAAGGTCTAGTAGATCTGGTCGCAGGCAGGAGCATTGCCCTGAATGCTGCAGGACATCTTCTTGTGATCTTCCCTCAAACCTTTAACAGGCTCGCGGACCTGTAGTGCAATGACAGTCCCAGCACTTAAATACACACCGCGGTAGTTCGACTTATTAAACCTGTGAAAATAACGCGGGCGGCGAACGGTACAGGCCTGCTTCCTACTATTCTCGCCAACGCGTCTTCATGTACGTATTGATAGCCTGTTTACAGGTGCGAGCTCCGGGTTTTGCATTAAAATTAAATTTAAATTCCCCCAGGCTGAACCCACGTGGGTATCCGTCCTGCCGTGGGAAACCAAGATGGCTGTAAAACTTATTCAAAAAGCTTTAATTAAAAACGCCGTCGAAAAACAACCAATCACGAGAGTGCTACAGGCAGAAACTACTCATCATTCCACTAAGTTGCTATGGCAACGGATAAGCAACTGCTCAGAAACTAGGACCTTCTACATACAATACAAACACAGAAAATTTGAAAGTCCTATAAATATGTTGCAAAACAAAACAAATCATAAAAATTACTCGAGCAGTTCATTTACATACTAATTAACAGAACTACTGTGCCAATGAGAAATAACGCACAAGAAATAAAATTACGTCTTGAAATTACATAAATACAAACATAATTAAGATTATGCACGTGGCACATATTCAAATCGAACACTGCGTGCACCAAGAGTGCGCAGTAAAGGTAATTTAACACGAACAAATATTTATAGTATTTAAATACTTGAATTAAATTTACCGAACCAAAAAATCACTTCATTTGCCTTTCAATGAACTGCGTTCAATACGCTTTCAAGTCACTTCGTAAAAATTTATCACAAACTTCTTAATGAAACCAGTTTAAAAAAATTACCAAATACTAATTTTTAGAAGTACCTACAACTCGTGCACGACACTAAAATAATTGGTTAAACCAAAACAAATTGTCTTCATATTATTGTATTTATTGTTTTAAAAACCATGTTCTTGTTGTGTAATAATTTTTAAGTGTGTGCACACAATGCTATTATTATTATTATTATTGTATTACTTCCATTAGTATTGTGTGCAGAAAAGCTGTGATCGGCGATTGAAATTTTGGACTCAAGAAACTACAGAACACGTTCCAAACGAAAATCTTGAAGGACAACAAGGCATTCAAGGAATTGAAAGAAAAAAATGTCTGCAATTACGACGTTCGTGTGATTTCATATAGTATTAAATGAATTCAATTCGATAAAAAATTGAAGGTGCTTTGAAGAAAAATTTGCAGCTGTGAAAGGGCCGTAAGCCTTGGGCGGATCCACGACGACCCCGCCGAGAGGACCGCAGGTGTCCCCCCCCCCTCCCACGCAGTCTGCTCGGCAGTAGTTACGTCACGGCGAAGTGTCCCGGGTGCTGATGGAAGCAGCTGAATCGCCAGGAGACACTCGGCGAATGTCCGCTGTGTATGTCCGCATGTGTGCGCCGTGCCACGTCCGCGATTGCCTTGCACTTTTCTCGAAGCGCTACGCAACTCCTGCATAACTTTGGTCTTCTCCGCGACGTAGTGCTGGGCTGCACCCTCACTGTCAAAAAAATGTATTTCTATAGTCTATCCACGCTTTCTTTACACTTTTTTTTAAATCAAACCTTTGATTAAAATTACCCCATGTCTGACGCGTTTAGTTATTTTCTAAACATGAATGTTTACATTAAGCCACTTTTATGACACTTTTATCACAAACTTTTTATACCTCTTTAAACATAAAAGTATTTTATTTTTAGATAAAAAAATTGTAATTTTAATATATTTTTATTATAATTTATACTGTTACATTTAAAATCAATATGAAAAAAATCCCTGTTAAAACATGTGTGGTGGTAGTAGTTCTCATGCAAAATATAATTACAACAGAGTGGGGGTGAATTCGGTGCGTTGTCCTTTGGTGTAATTTTCTAAGACTTAGTTATGCCTAGTTTGCACGAGGCGGAAAAACATCCTGTTGGTAGAACTTTAGCTGGGCTTCAGAAAAGTGAGAAGTAACCGTGAATTAACTATGGCAAACTTCCTAAACTGTAATGGAGAATTTTAAACTATACATTGTATGGAAATAATACCACGTATCTGGCTGCAAATATTAGAATGTTGAGCGTCGTTGCTGTATGAATTTGTGAACTTCCCCACGCATTTGACATTACTTGGGCAAATGTAGGAACGCTAAAATAGATGTATGGGAATAAACTTACCATTAGTAATTTCTCCCCATACATGTACGTAGATGTGAAAAATTTGTAAATAATTTCTTACAGTGCTGGCTTACACATGGAAGCTTTTCTTTCGCACTCGCCTCATATCCGAGGCACTTGCGACCTGCACTTTATGTCTCCGTGGAAGCAAATTTTCAGAACATAAATTCTATTACTTACCCTTTAAGATCAAGTTTAATTTATGGTTCCAGGTATTGCAAATTATATATTTTGTTTTTTTCTCGCGTTACATAAGCTGACGTAGTACTTGTCTCGTTATCACGACCAAGGGGCCGCGGTGGTGTAGTTGTTATACTACTCGCCTTCCACCAATGCGAATTAAGTTCGATTCCCTTCCTCGGTCGCTCCCGGTTTTTTGCGCTTGGGAATCGTGGCAGACGATGCCGCTGGTCTCGGGGATCTCCCGTTTCCCCCCGCCCTTGCATTCCGGCGCTGCCCCATTCTTACCTCGTTTCATCGGCTCTCAATAAATCTCTCCACTCCACTCACACCATTATCACAACCGGTGATAACAAAGAGAAGTAGCACGATTAAGAAATTCAGTAACCCTCAGGGAAGATTACTGGACGCTGAACCTGCCAAGCATTTCTTTCGTGTAAGATACGTGCAGGATTGTGTAGGTAAACTGGCTCTGAATAGGTAAAATTGTTTACTTTAAAGTTGTTAATAAAAGAATAGCCAACTTACTTCTACGAAAGTTCTTTTTTTTTTTCGTGCTAAGTTTACAAAATAAACAGCAAGATACATTACATATGGCTTCACAATACAAACAATTCAAACATTGTTCTAAAGGATATAAGTTAGTAAAAATGCATGGTATTTATATTTGTTTTTAAAAAAGGTTCAAGGGGCTAAACGTTGAAAGTAAAAGTAGTAGATAGTTTTGGGCGGCTCTTAACCTCGAGGTTTTTTAGAGCCGATGAAGGTGAAGCGAGGTGAGTATGGAGCAGCGCCGGAATGCAAGGTCAGGGGGAAACGGGAGATCCCCGAGAAAATCCGCCGACCAGTGGAATCGTCCGGTACGATCCCCACGTGCGAAAATTCGGGAGTGACGCCGCTGGGAATCCGCCGTGTAGTGCATCAATTACACCCCATAGATGTAATAGCACGACCCCATCAGAGTGTAGAAATAAACAAAGACTAAATGTCGAGGTGTACCCTTTGATGTGGGCGTGCCAATTCTCAGATTATCGACTGAGCCAGGCTCTTGGGATGGTGCCTGTGTGTGATTGGCTACCGTGTGCTGCGAAAGATTGCCTGTTGCCTGCACTGCCTCCTGGTAAGTAGGATACGAAGCGCTGATCGCTGTTCCGACATGTTGTTGCCAGTGACACCCATCTCGCTGGCGTGTGTGGCTGGAGTTCGCCGTATATAGTCCGTCCACGGTTACTTTACACTTTTCTGAAGCCCTGCTAAAGTTTTACTTGCATGATATTCCTCCGCCTCGTTCAAGCAAAGCTTAACCGAATATAGAAAATTACACCGAAGGGACAGCGCACAGCATTCGCGCGCGCTCACTGTAATAACATTTTACGTAAGAACTATTTCTTACTAGGCGTTACCAACACACCTATTTCCCCCCCTGTTTTTATTCATATTTAATTTAAATGAAATGTTATAATTTATATATGAAATATAAGTAAACGTTGCTTTAACCAAAAAATAAGATACTTTTATGTTAACACAAGTATAGAACACTTGTGAAACGTTGTATATTTAGGAAACATCCAAGCACGTCGTCTGTGGAATGATTTTTCGTAGGTTTAATTCTAAAAGTGTGAAGAAACCGTGGATATACTATATAAGCGACTGTTTCGCCTCTGAATTCTCGAGTACTCTATGAAGACACATTGTTTTGGCCTGTATAAAATCAGACTAATGAAATATTTTGTAAAAATGTTTTTAGCTCATACACCGATGATACAATGAATGTATTAATCAGATAACATCCTTTTTTTTTAGATTCTTTATTTGTAACAATGTTTGTCTTAAATTATTTTTCCACTTAGCAGTACGTGGTTTACGAAATACAAATATCTTGTTGCTTTAGAACTCTCGGGAACTCATCCCCTATATTAGAATAATTGCCCTACAAACGTAACTTTTACAAAGGCCAGGATGCAGTTTCCAGGGACATGCGATACATCTATAGCAGGACCTCTTTTTTTCCAACAATTTGTAATATTTTGATATTATTTTACCTTTAGCTAAATTTATCTTCTTCTTATAATTCCACAGTAGATGATCACGAAAGTTGTTGGTGGAGAAGGACTCGTAAACCTACCAACCTGGACATATAAGGCTTGAAACCTGCTCAAAACCTAAGTCCAGTTGAAATAAAGAAATTCTACAGTGGCTTTCTGCCATTAAAACGAATCGGATGTCGTTGTGATGTGTTCGTTACGGAGCCATGTTTGGCTTCTTTTACTGTGTTGAGCGTGGCAAAATGTGCTCCGATTGCAAAAGTAACATAATAATAGGTTTCCAAGTCCAATCTGCCTAGAAATGATCTCACGAAATATTACGGTCAACAGTAAATTCATATGGTGGCAAACGAGACTTTGCAGATTTTTGTGTTTGCGCTACATTAGTAATTCCACGCTTCATTTGACGCGTCTTAAAATAAGTTAAAAGCCATTTGTAAACTTCAAGCAAAAAAATAAGTCAAGCAAATCTTAGGAAATATAAAAAAAAATTCTTTATTGCTACCGAGGTATGGCTTTTTGGTTGGCGCGTGTGGGTGAATCTCGCGATGAAAGCGGTGTTTTTTAATTCCGTAATGTAACACATTCCCTTATTTTAATTTCTTGTGAATCTCTTCAGATGTACGGCGCACTTTGTCGTACCTTAGATATAATTTTAAGAGGTAGTTATTTTGTCCGATGTCGTAGTGACGTGTCTAAAAACATATATTAAGTGATTTACACTATCTCAAAACGTACTCGTCGGTTTAAGGAATTAAGAAATTGCCAGAACTGGATAGTGATCAAGCAAAATATTATTTTTAATCAAAAGTTATTTAGTTGTGAAATACAGGAACTCCATTGTGGTAAAAGTTTAGAGATTTTTACTTAAAATATGTTGCATTTCATGTACAAAGTCATACTTAAATCATCTTCAAACTCAAAGACTTTGACTCTTGTACAGAAATGTATATTGTAGTCCATGAATTATTTCGACAGTACTTCGTTCCGTGCCCACGTTGGCTGTACAGGACTTCAATTCATCTCTAAATTACGTCACGTGAGACTGGTTTCCTGCAACGTTTCTTAGTCGCGAGGTGTTTTGTTTGTAAAACAACGGACCGTCATGCACAGGGTAATGTTGATAATGTAAACCTTCTATTCAGAGCGTTCTTGCTTGCAGCTATAGGTTGTTCACGATAAAGTGAGCACTTTTGATATCAACCTTAGAAAAAAGTTACTGCCCCTACTTGCACATGTTTTAACGGGCGCAGTGAGTGACGTGCGCCCAGGAAAGTTGGTAACGATGGATGGAAAGTACTTCCACACCTTAACGTCGATTAAAAAGCGCTAGGTAACCATTTATTATTATTTAAATTATTTATTTCGTATTCTGTTAATTTTAATCTATCAAAGTTTAATAATAAGCAGATTTGTAAATTATTTTCTTTTAAAATAATTCCACAGTTTCACTTGACCGACGCATGAATAAAGTGGCGAGGCTCACGACAATGTTGAGTTTACATGAGGCGGAAGAATACACAACGTGCCAATAAGTAGATCTTAAGCAGGGCTTTCAAAAGTTCATTTTATCGTGAACAGCCTATACAAACAACGCTCTGATAGCAGCACAATCGTTCTACAGCCGTGCAAATTCTATCCACTACAACGAAGCCAGTATATTTCTCAACATTCAGTTACTTCCGCTTACACGAGCTGCGCCTATTTGGAGGTTTGTTTACGTGAGAAATTAATTTAAACAGTGGAAGCCTAATGATGTCTATGGCCGTAGCATTTAACGTGGTTTCGCATCTACGCTCAATCTTCCCCTTATGCAACTGCGGAACTCAAAGCGACAATAAGAGTCACTGAATTTTCTATAAATAATGTGAGTGCGGGATGCTATTCAGTGTCCCGTAAGGACAATTGCGGTTTTTTTTCATTTGTTCCTGAGGCCATGAGAAGCCATTTGCTATCTCCCCGTTCCACTATCAGACACTGTTCCAGCAATAAAGAAATTAATTTTGAGTAATCATGAAATATCTCCACGAAAAATCAACTTCGTTAGTATTTGTTACTATGACTGCAGTAAAACAAAAAAAAAATTGTATTTGATATCAAATTATTTAAAAAATTCTTAGTGTAATTTTTTTTTATTCCAGGAAAATGTTGTCACATACAATGCGTACAAATTTAACAATGTTTGTTACAAATATAAAATTATAAATTTTTTCGTATTCAACGCTTTTAAATAGTTAAATATGTATCGTTTCGGCACACCGCGCGACCGGGTTTTCGGCCCTGTCACGCCCAGCCTAGGAGTCCAACGCCAGTTCTTCGCGAGGAAATGAGGCGCTCGTACATACGGGCGATTATCTCCCACGCGTCTGCACTCTAGGTTGAACGCCCCCCTTCCTTACGTCGTCGAAATTCATACTCGAGCCGCGTGTGCTGCTNCTTTTTCCAGTCACACAATACGTCCGGCTCGCGCCGGAGTAGCGACAACTTACTTAACAATTCAAGACCCACTTTAGTTTTTACGATTTCGGGTGTTGCGCGTTCGAGACAGGGAAGCGCGAGAGCGATAAGGGCGACACTGACACGGGCGCGTGGTGCCCAATCACTCCTACGCGTAAGGCGCTGAACTGGCGTGCAGTGTACTCGTGGAGCGGGTACATAGGGGACTTTAAGCGGTAGTTTAAGTGGAAAATCTACAGCAAGGGTCAGGGCAGGTTCCTATAAGGTAATAGTTTCGCATGAGTAGCTAGAAATAGCCGATTCTGGGACAACTGGTGGTGTTTGGGGGATGGGGAAGGTGGCCATCTTGGATGACATCACCACATGTCACCGCCCCTATGACCTTACCACCCCTACGACGTCACCACCCCTAAAACGTCACCACCTCTATTTTCCACTTCATGCTCTGTCATTCCACCTTGCTACTCCATACTCTGTCGTTCTACTTTCCATGCTATATCATTCCTTCTTGCCCCTCTCTCTCACCTGTATCTCACCCCACCCTATTACTTCAGATGTTTAATGCTGTAGGCAGCCAATTTGTTTCGTTTGCTGCTTACCTTCCTGTCCACTAGAGTGCACATCTGTCGTCCGCCATGTTATTGGTCGTTTGCTGATGTCATATAAGTCGATGAACGGCACGCCAGGGGTGCACGCACATTATTAATCTAACGCCATATTGGTTCTGGAGTTTAAGTCGTCGAGCGACAACCAGGAGCTCTGCAATATTTTTTTGGGGGGATCTCAAAAAATTATCTAAATTAGTGCGGGATCGAACTGCCGGACTTGGGTATAATGTCGTCTCGACTATCGGAGCAGTCTGGAGGCTGGAGAGTAGGGTTTTAAATATGTTATACACATTACAACACCAGCAATGTCTCTTCCATCATCATTCGGAAAATATAACTTTTTATTCTATTAAAATTTTGTTACAAGTGTTAGTCCACTCTCTCACCTCCGTTAAACCACCATCTTGGCTTAAGTGGATGCACGACATGCAAGATGGATTATGATTTATTCAATATTAATTTTATTACAAGTATTATTATCGACCGCCATTTTGGCTATGTATGAGGAGGAGGAAATTAAGGACGAAATGGAGGAAGGGGAATAAAAGTATATGTGTTTCTGTATGTACAATTAATTTACTTCGGTGCAGTCTCGAGGTTGATGTTTTGGAAGTTAATGTCTGTCATTTCGCCCTCACACTTTACCCTCCGCACAGCTGTTAAACAACTGTGTGCACAGCTCCCCGGACTTGGGACCTAGGGCAGTACACTATACCAGCAAACACCACTGAGATATCGGTTTTGTATAATTACATAAACATATATGCTATAAAATCTTCAGTGATGGCTGAAGCATACTGTACAAGTGGCTTACGAGGCCCAAAAAAATAGAAACTTCCCACCTAAAAAAAAATTTCAGTGGACAAGGGAACGCACAGAAAGAAAACAGCGCAGAACAAGAGAAAAGATGGATAGATAGAGGAAAAAAGAGAAGTTGGGGATAGCACATAAATGAAGAAGAAGGAAAGCAAGTACGATACTACCACCAGTAACTGCAGTGCATATGTGACTGACATGAATACCATTTCACATTCACAACTCAGGATAAGTGTTGAAACCCCACCAGTAAATAGCTATAAACCCCAGGTCGGAGGCTCAACATAAATGTCAAATTCTTGTGCACAAGTAGGCCTACACACGAGAATAAAATTGTGGAAGTGGAATAGTAATCACATCAAATAAAACCAAAAACAGGAATCCGGGATAAATCAACGTCACACCTGACAAAAAAAAATATTCCTCTTGCACGTGTGACAATCATCAGCAACACACCTGACAAGATGATTCCTTGCATGGGCTACAGTATGCTGCAGGGAAAATACCTGAAACTAAAAAGCAATGGTTTAGTAATCATCATTCCATATAATCATTGCGTACGTCTATTGACTGTCTCAAATCAGTTTGAAACAATATAATAAAATGATTCACTCAACCATATAAACCATATGGCACTGTATGTATCCCGTCATCTTCAATAAGTCTTTTATTATCATGCCATGGTTGTTTGCATGTAGAAAACATGATGGTATGACTTTATATTGCTAATATTGACTCTCATTGTTTGATGATGCATTAACACTTGCTTGTAATCTTCAAATGTAATTTTTACTTTTGACTGCAGATGTCTGAATACCCTTGGCACTCTACATTATTTTGCTGCTGCATTTGTAAGTATACACTTTTGCGTGTAGGCCTACAAACTCGCTCATTGTTTCCCCACCATCGTCCTTAAATTTTCCCACGACCTTCTCGTTCGTAGTGGAGTAGCATGGATGTGTGGGAGGGTAGCATCTGTTGTCGAACTCCGACATGTAGGTAGGGTCTGCAGCGAGGTCTTCTTAACAGTTTTTTACATGGATCTTGTAAATCAGGCTTTCAGTATCTGCGTATGTGTGAGAGATGTTGTCATTATATTTGGCCTTCATAATATCATAGTGAAATGCATACATCAGTGTCTTGCTGAGGTCGATAACTGAAAACCCAGCATAAATTGACTTATCAAATATGATTTTTTAAATATAAAATGTACATACAAGTTTAAGTTAACAGAAAATAAGGTAGATACTTTTATGTTTAGACAAGTATAAAACGCTCGTGATACATGACATACTTAGGAAATAACAAATCACGTCGTACATGGCGCAATTTTTCAAATGTTCGATTCAAGAAGTGTGAAGAAACCGCGAATAGACTAAATTAGTAACGCTCACAGCTGGGCGATAAAACAGCTGTGCGCTCACAGATTTCGAGGCAGGAAGATATTCTACAGAGTGTTTAAGAATGCAGGCTGTTCACGTTTATATGAGCACTTTTGAAATACACCGTTGAAAAACGTCACTGCTCCAAACTGCACATATTTGAATGGGCACACTGGCTGACATGCACCGAGTAAAGTTGGTAATGATGGAGGTAAAGTAGTTATATAACTTAACAATGAATTAAAAGTGTTGGGTAAACATAGTATTTGGGAATACTGAGATTATTTAATTTTCTTTTCTGGTTTGTGTGTAGGCGTAGGAATAACTAAATCTGTAAAATATTTATTTTTCTAATAACTTAACAGTTCCACTTTACCAACGGATGAATTATGTGAACATGACCACGTATATGTTAATTTTACTTGTGGTGGGAAAATACAAAATATGGGTTCAAGTAGATCTTAGACAATGGTTTCAAAAGTGCTCAGTTTGCCGTGAATAGCCTATACAAAGGTTTAACAGCCCCTTCACACGTCGAAGTCTGTACACATTTACTGGCACTTAAGACAAATCAGAAGTGAGTCACCTATATCCACTACTGCAAGAACACCGGTTCTGTTGGTGCCTGTGTTAGAACTCACCATCGTCATATTGGGCCATACCACACCGGACATTACCCTGTACTTTACAGCGTTCATTATTGGCCGGTCATCAACCAATGGAGGGCCGAGCTGATATTGACCCAATCAAATGTCGTTTTATCGTACAAAAGGATTTACAATCAATCATGTCCTTTTGAGAGGGTATAAACAAAATAAATTATATCGTTAGTGTTGTTATGATATATGCAATATATGTCTAGTGCTGCCATCTACGTCTGTCGTTAGCAGTTAAGATTTTTTTAAAAATAAAATCAGTCGTTGCTCTGTCTTTGTACGATACGTTGTTTTATTTTAGGTTATGGGCCGTTCGCTCTACAAAACAAAAGTTTCGCGATTTTGTTGCTTTTAAGAAGTATTTTGCAGTTACGTTTAGCCAGTGTTAAAAGCAGATTACAAAAAGTGCGCGATTGAACTGTGACGTGGCGGATTGTTGTATTTATCGGACTGAACAAGTTTAGTGCATCAGATTCAAAATGTCAACGAACTATCTTGTTAACGTTCCCAAGTTAAAGGGACGTGATAATTACAACGAATGGTGTTTCGCGGCGGAGAATTTCTTAATACTCGAAGGCACGAAACATTGTGTGAAGCCAGAAGTCGATAAAGAAATAAATTCTGCAGATGACGAAAGAACCAAAGCGAAGTTGATTATGACCATCGACCCGTCTTTATACGTTCACGTAAAAAATGTTACATCTTCGAAAGAATTGTGGGCAAAGTTGAAACAATTATTCGATGATAGCGGTTTTTCACGAAGAATAAGTTTGCTACGGAATTTGATTTCGATTCGCCGAGAGAGTTGCAGTTCGATGACGTCGTATGTGACGCAGATTATCGATACAGCACAGAAACTCAGCGGAACAGGATTTGAAATTAATGATCAGTGGACAGGATCGTTACTATTAGCAGGATTGCCTGATCGTTTTTCCCCTATGATCATGGCAATTGAGCATTCAGGCATTCAAATGACGGCAGATTCTATCAAAACAAAGCTGTTGGATATGGATTTGGCAAGTCATGATGATGAGTGTGAAGTTAGCGGCGCTTTTGCGGCTCGTTCTAGGTTCAAGGGAAAGCAGAATAATTGGTCTATGGCCGGAAAGAATGATGTTGGCAACACTCAACCTTCAAAGTCAAAGTCAAATGTCAAACAGATAAAATGTTATCGATGTAAACAAACCGGCCATTATAAAAACCAGTGCACAAATAATGAAAATACCTCGTCAATGCAGAAAAATAGTACTCGAATGCAGTCAAATGCTTTTAGTGCAGTATTCCTGAGTGGAAGTTTCAACAAAGACGAGTGGTATATCGACTCAGGCGCAAGTGTACACTTAACAGCTAATCAAAGTTGGGTTATGAATGCAAAGTATGAACAAAAGGAAATTGTTGTTGCAAACAGTCAGAGTGTACCAGTAATTTGTTCCGGCGATGTTAAAATCACAACTACGACCGACAGTCACGAGTATGACATCGTAGTGGAGAACGTGTTTTGTGTACCGAGTTTGACAACGAACTTATTATCTGTTAGCCAGTTAATTGAAAAAGGCAACAGTGTATCTTTCAAGGAAGACGGTTGCTCAGTTTACAACCAGAATAATGAGTTGGTTGCTGAGGCAGTGTTGGTCAACGGAGTGTACAAAGTTAATTTGTTACAACCAGAATGTTTGGCAGCTTCAGTTGTGTCAGGAACAACTTGGCATCGCAGATTGGGACACGTTAATAAAGATTATTTAAATAAAATGAAGAATGCTGTGCAGGGTATGTCCCTTGATGAGAAGGTAGAAATAAGCAAGTCCTCATGTACTACATGTTGTGAAGGGAAACAGTGCCGGTTACCATTTAGGAGCACTGGCCAGCGCAGCAGTAATCTACTAGATATTGTGCATACAGACATCTGTGGACCTATGGAGAATGTGTCCATAGGCGGCTCGAGATACTTCTTGTTGTTTGTTGACGATTATAGTCGGATGACTTTTGTTTATTTTCTGAAACACAAGAATGAGGCTTTGAAGTATTTCAAAATTTTCAAAGCTCAAGTGGAAAATCAAACAAAGAGGACAATCAAAGTATTAAGAAGTGACAACGGGCTCGAGTACTGCAACAAAGAATTTCAAGATTACCTGAATAGTGCCGGCATGATTCATCAGAAGAGCAATCCATACACTCCAGAACAGAATGGACTGTGCGAACGATTTAATCGTACAGTAGTAGAAAAGGCAAGGTGTCTACTTTTTGATGCCAATTTAGGCAAAGAATTCTGGGGTGAAGCCACCAATACGGCAGTGTATCTGCAGAATAGAATTGTGGCAGCGACGTTGAATAATAGAACTCCGTATGAGTTGTGGACTGGCTCCAAACCAGATATTAGTCATATTAGAATTTTTGGTAGCACTGTGATGGTCCATGTACCTAAAGAAAAGCGCAAGAAGTGGGACAAGAAGGCAACTAAATGCATTCTCATAGGATATCCAGATAATGTAAAGGGATATCGGGTCTATGATCCAGAAACCAGGAAAGTATCAACCAGTAGGGACGTGATCATCATCGAGAAGGAATCAAAATCTGAAAATCTCATCGAGGTGCAAGCTGATCAGAATTTTCAGAATGTTGATTCAGTGGGGGATCGTAAGGAACCTGCTGATGATGAACAACAAGAACCTGAGTCTATACAAAATAACTCTGAAAGTTCTATAGACAGTTTCCGATATGATGATGAGTCATATGTTCCCAGTGAATATGAAGATGCAGATAGCACACTGAAGGACGAAGAGCAGGAAAGCCAAAAGTGCCTACCCAAGCGGGTAAGGAAGGTTCCTGACAGATATGGGTTCTCTAATCTGTGTGTTGACGGTCAAACATATGATGATGCGGCTGGTCTGTCTCTGCACGACGCTTTAAGTGGGCCTGAAAAGGAGCAGTGGGAGGCGGCTATGAGAGAAGAGTTACAATGTTTCAAAGACAATGATGCGTGGGAGTTGAGTGATGCTCCAGAAGACGGTAGAGTTGTACAGTGCAAGTGGGTGCTTCGTAAAAAGTATGATAGTGAAAATAAAGTCCGTTTTCGTGCGCGTTTAGTGGCAAAAGGTTTTACGCAAGTTGAAGGTGTGGACTTTACAGAAACTTTTTCTCCGGTAGTGAGACATACAACGTTGAGATTACTTTTTGCATTGTCAGTACAACTAGGATTTAAAACTACGCATCTAGATGTTACAACTGCTTTTTTGAATGGTACTCTTGAAGAAACTATTTATATGCAGATACCAAAAGGTTTTTCAGAAAAAACAGAAAATGGCCAAGTGCTTAAATTAAAAAAGGCTATTTATGGGCTGAAACAGTCTTCAAGAGCTTGGTACAAAAAAGTAGATGAATGTTTGTTAAACATGGGTTATAATAAGTCTAAAATAGAACCATGTTTGTATACAAAAATGAAAAATCAGTTGAAAACTGTAGTCACATTATTTGTCGATGACTTTTTTATTTTCTCAAATGATATTAATGAGACTAATCATTTGAAGCATGTCCTAGCAAATCAGTTCAAAATAAAAGATTTAGGAGAAATAAAAAAATGTCTAGGTGTAAATGTTACTGTTGATAAATCTCAGCAAACAATAACATTAAGTCAAAGAGATTATATTGATCAGCTGCTGTATAAATTTAATATGAGTCAATGTAAACCAGTTCGGACTCCAATGGAGACTAAGTTGAATGTATCTAACAGTGAGCATTGTGTAGGTAATTTTCCTTATCAACAGATAATTGGATGTCTTATGTATTTAACGGTTTTGACCAGACCGGATATAGCATATACAGTTGGGTATTTAAGCCAATTCAATAATTGTTATTCTAAAGAACATTGTGCATATGTTAAGCGGTTATTGAGGTATTTAAAATGCACTAGAAATTTTGGTTTAAAGTATTCTGCTAATGGTAGTTCAATATTAGAAGGATTCGCTGATGCTGATTGGGCAGGAAATGTTATTGACAGGAGGTCATATACTGGAATTTGTTTTACTTTATCTGGTTGTGTAATATCTTGGGAAACAAAGAAACAGAAAACAGTTGCTTTGTCAAGTAGTGAGGCCGAGTACATGGCGATAACAGAAGCTTGTAAAGAGGCTGTTTATTTAAGAAATTTGCAATGTGAAATTACACAAAATATGTATACTATTGATCTGTTCAATGACAATCAGAGTGCACTAAAGTTAACTATAAATCCAGTTTTTCATAAGAGAACCAAACACATCGACATAAAATATCATTTCTGTAGAGAATGTGTGGCAAATAATGTTGTAAATGTTAAGTATTTGCCTACGGCTGAAATGCCTGCTGATTTGTTCACCAAAAGTTTATGTTCTGTTAAACATTATAAAATTTTAGATAAATTGGGTGTGCAAATAGTTTAATATAAGCGTATATATTGTTAGATATAGTGGGGGTGTTGTTATGATATCTACAATGTATGTCTAGTGCTGCCATCTACGTCTGTCGTTAGCAGTTAAGATTTTTTTAAAAATAAAATCAGTCGTTGCTCTGTCTTTGTACGATACGTTGTTTTATTTTAGTTAGCAATATCATTGTTACTGTGCTGTCGTGTTCTTGTGAGGTCGTGTTAAACACTAGCCGAACAAAGACTACACAGTCATGCGAGTTTTGTTCTGGACAGCAAAGAAATTTTCAAATTAGCTTTGCTCGAGCTACACTCGAGCATAATCTATACAAAGTGTTAACCCGTGAACTACAGCTACAAACACCAGCAAAATGGGGTTACAAGCCGGAAAAAATGTTGGAACTTCGTTCGCCAGTCAGCTCCTGATATCCTACTCGCCAATCTGCAGCTCAGTCAATCAGACACGAGGCCCGTTTCCAAAGCCTCGCGCAGCCAACCAGAAGAATGGGTACGCCCACATCAAAGGAACCGCCACACCATTTCGTCTCTGTGTACTTATCTACTTTGTGGGAATACTGTGCAGGAGTTTCTGATTGCCTTCCGCAGTAGTAAATTAACCCGTTCAGTCCCGAATTAATTTACGAGTTCAGCTGTTGCAATCGTTAGGATTTTTTTTTTTTTGTTTCTGCACCAATATCGAGGTGTGTTTCTCGCAATCAGTGAACAACGTACTGCGTGTTCGCTGATTTCGTCAGCATTCACCATTCACAAATTAGAGACGTAGAAACTTCAACAAATCAAGATAACTCGGAAGGAAGACGCTCGCAACAAGAGGCAACTGATTGTTTACTGCACATAGTGTAGGGATGTTGCAAAGTATCAATATATCGAAATGACGATATTATATATACGATATATCGATATAATTCTTCTATATGTTTCCACGATATTTTATAAAAATCAATTTATTTTTCAAAGTATCGTAAATAAATATTTTTTAAATGCTTTTTTAATAAGCTCTGTTTTTAAAACCAAAATATAATTTTAAAGTTACTGTGTTTACTTTGGCAACATGCATTAAAAACAGGCGCCACATCATTCTGCAATGCCTCGTATCCTCAACATATAATATTCCAAGCAATTTTACATTTGTCAAGTCCTTTAATACATAAAATATCAAATTCCGATGTACCAAAAATCTATATTTTTCTTTGGATACAAAGTTTTGTAAAACAGTACTTTATTAAATAACGAATATAAATAATATCGATATTTTTTCCCGATATCAACATTTCTAAAACAGTGCCTACCAAAAACATCCTTTTCGTGCAACGTGTCCTCGATCATGGACAAGGGGCCAGACTCAGGAACCCCACTAGTGTCTGTGCCGGGATTCGAACCCAGAACCCTGCTACACCCCCTCGCCGTCACTCGAAGACGTACGTGTGCGAAATCACATCTCGCGCGTCCTTTCACCTGGCTGAGAAACTCCCTCGCGTGCTCGGTGTGCGAGTGTGTCTGAGCCGGAGTGGACCAGTGGCCTAATCCGAAGGGGAAGGAGAGGAGAGATTAAAAGAGAGAAGGAAGGAGAAAGGTGTTTGTGCAATTTCTGTCCCTCCTCACCTCCTCCGAACGCCTCCCGATCCTTCTCTCCTCGACCCACCAACCCGTATTTTAGCAGATGCATAATCGCCAAAGGTGAACGACCTGGGGTTGGAAGCAGGTAANCCCTACGTCCTGTTTTTCCTCTTCCTTATTCGGTTTGAAACCGCGTGCGCTCGCCCCCGCCGAGTGGTTACCGCCGATTTTTTTTCTATAAACTCTTCACGGTTAAGGCGCTCGCATTCTTGTTATAGACTGTACATGGTTAATGGAGCACTTTTGAAATCAACCTTTGCAAAATATCACTGCCCCCTACCTGCATACATTTTAATGGGCACACTCATTAGCATGCGTCCAGCAAAGTTGGTAACGACGGTGGGGAAATAGTTCCATGTTTTGACGTAGAATCAGAAGTGTTGGGTAAACATTTGTGTATACTAAATTATAAATGTTTTTTTTTTTTTTTTTTTACTAAATGCATATAATCATAAGATTTAGCAGAAACGTGTAATATTTACTTTTCCAATAATTCCGCATGATGAGGCCAATAGCAGTGTTAAATTCACACATAGCGGAAGAATACACAATGTGCGTATAAGTAGATCTTAAGCAGGGTTTTCAAAAGTTCTAAGTTTACCACGAACAGTCTATACCTGAACTGCGTTGCCGCAGTTTTGAAAAACGCGTTTTTTTTATGAAACTAATAAAAGTGTTTCCAATACGTTTATTTGCGAAAATTAAACACGCCCTAAATGAGGACAGAGTGGTACTTTCAAGATATTGCGCATACGAACATGTATTTGGAACTCTCCGACGTCGTTAAAAACTGCTTTGTCAGACTGCTGTTACATTGAAACATACTATCCGCACACAAGCGAAACTACGACAGGGGGTCTGTATTGAACTCTGCGGCAGACTTCCTGTAAATATAAATTCTAGGATCGCTACTGAAAGTCTCGCAGGTACGCGAGGCACGAAGAGGACACTGCACGCCGGCTCAGCGCCTCGCTCGTAGGGGCCACGGCGCACTCGATGCGCGTGGCAGTGTCACCCTTTCCAACCTACCGCACTTCCGAGCCTCGAACGTGGAAATAGCTCCGGGTACGCAAACACCTTGATTGAAAACTTCTGAGATCAACCTTCCAGAAAAGTCCCTGACCATAACCGCATGTGTGTATTTCAACGGACACATCGACTATCATGCTCCCCGTTAAGTTGGCAGCGACGCACGAAAAGTAGATCGAACCCTTTACGTTGTATCAAAAGCATTCGTGGTTAAAATTATGTAATACTTTTTTTCCACGCAGAATACGTTTTACTTCATTACTTTGTATTCCACGCATACGAAATTTAAGAACCACGTTATTAGCAGGGACAGGTATTTTTCGCGAAAATATTTCAAGACCGGTTGTACTCCAAAACACTTTAGTTCATATGCACTTTCGTGGTTGGATGATTTTAAATGTCACGTGCCTCAAGTGTCTGCCCGAGAATCATGAACGTTCAGTATCGGAGTACTTAATTCTGATTGGCCTAATCAAATAAGAACTTGTCTTCGCACTTAGACACGTGGCCAATAACGAAATGAAGTGATGGTTGTGGACGTAGGATATTGAAGTCAAGCATGGCCATAAATATTTTTGTGAAAAATACCTGTCCCTGGTTATTAGTAAAATTTTCGTGTTTCTCACTTTTTCACGGCCTCACTCATCAGCGCATTAACAAAGTGATCGGGACCATGGCCATGTTAATTTTACCTATAGCAGAAGAATACAGAGTGGGCAGAAAAGTAGATCTTAACAAGGGCTTTCAAAAGTTCTCAATTTGCCGTGAACAACGTACTGTATATAGTCCATTCACGATTACTTCAAACTTTTCTGAAGCCCTGATTAAGTTCTTCTTTCAGGATATTCCTCCGCCTGTTGGAAACAAAGCTTAACCTAGTCTAGAAACTTGCACCAAAGGGACAACGAACCGCATTCTTGCTCGCTCAGTGTAATACAATTTTGCATAATAACTATTGTTTACCAGGCATTATCAACACAACTATTTTCTGTATTTTTAATTATTATTAATTAAAAATTTAATATTATAATTAACATATAAATAGGGCCAGTGACTTTTCGCGTAAAAATCGGAGCACATAGTAGACTTCAATACTATATACACACATCAGCTGTTGTTATACCTCCATTGGCTGCTGGTGCCGTGTCCGTCCTTGACCAAGCCACTTAGGACTAAGTAACTCCGACACACTGAACCTTCGTGATTCGTGCGCAAACGGTTAACACGGGCCAGAACATTTTTTAGCCAATCAAAGAAGCTGGACGACCCTATAGTGCTTTGGACTGTATCTTGTCTCGAAATATTTTCGTGAAATATCACTGCCCCTACATATAAGTAACGGTTCAATTTAATACAAACTAATGTAGGCTCTACTTATATGCTAAAACCAGTATAAAACGCTAATGACAAATGGCATTTAGGAAACAATGAAACACGCCATACAGGGGGTGATTTTTCAAAGGTGTGACCAAAGAGAATTAAGAAACTGCAAACAGACTATAGTAAGGTTTATTATTGTCAGGTTAGGAATAAAATGAGATTTCTTATGGGAGCGTTTGGCATAGGGAGAATTTCCGCCACCGGTGCGCAGTATTTCAAATGGTAACTTTTAATGAAAATTTTAAGATACGCGAATAAAAAAATATAGAGGAATATTTTACTTAGTTACGAAGTTATTTTATATCTGATTTATGAATATTGCAATTATGCTGTTTTTAACGTAGAAAATGCAGAAAATCTGGTACCTTGCCGACACTAGCGCTTACCCAGTGGCGAATATGTTCCCTTTGCCAAAATTTTAACGTTGATCTTCCAAACCTGTAGTAGAAGTAACCTTAACTATAGTAAAAACGCAGCTTAGTAAAATTTCAATTTTTTTTTTAATTTCTATGATATTTACACTTACGCAACTTTCTCGGATTCCCCTTTACCACTCCCCAGAGACTGCTGCGGTGAGAACTGGGTTGAGAAAACATACGACTTGCGAGAATAAACACGGCTCAAATGCTAACGAACGGAAATAGTGTCACAGCATCCAAAAGTGGAAGAGGGGGTAAATGGAGTGGAGAGAGTCGCTACGGCGGAAGAGGGGGGGGGGAAGCTAAGACGCGCGAATTAAAATGCGGAGTGGTCGTCCTGGATCGAAAAACGTGTCGACGCATTTATTACGATTTTTTTTCCTTTCGAGTGCGCCAGGTCATCGAGTGTTTGGTCGCTTTGCAAGTCACTCCTGAGATTGTCGTCTTGGGAGATGATCTCGTGTCTTTCTTCTTGAAGAAAAAGGGGAAGAGGGTGAGGTAATTAGGGTTTACCATGTAACTGCTGGAAAGCCTTGGAGCGCGAACGCGCGCACACACACAAACCAACACACAGACAGAGTTAGGGTTGCCAACCGTCCGGTATTTGTCGGAATTATCCTTACTTTTCGAAATTTAGTCCCATAGTTCTGCCGAGACGTTCACGGGTTACCCAAATATTCCTGATTTATGTTGTACAATAATTATGTCGACTAATATTAGAAAATAAATCAAGTATACTTCCAATAGTCGTGAAGTATTTTTTTTAATGCAGTATTTATTAAATTTTTTTCATGCTGTTTAAAACTTTAAGCGTATCACTCTCTCTATGTGTTTGTTTTTGGAGGAGATATTGTGTCTCCTGACCTTTAATTTGTTAAAGTTTACAACCTTAGACATACCGCGAAACTCATTCTGCCAGAGCTAGTTCCTTCTTGGCAGCAATTTTCTGTCACAAGAGTAGCAATCGGCGCAAATCAATTTCATTACATTACTTAGTAACTAAGAAATCATGGTGCAATCTTCGATGCATGCTCGTACGGACTTTTGCTAACGGTTAGAATTTTAGTAAATTGTAGGGAGCTAAAGTTTTGCAACCCCTTTTTTTTTTATGTGCGATGTACTGTGCCGAGCGTGATTTCTCGCGGAAGACCGTCACTCAACCTAATTTCGCTCAGCCTAAAATAATTTCTCTACCTGCTCGCCTCCCGCCAAGGCGAATCGGGTTATATCCCAGGCCGGTTCACTCCGGATTTTTGCAAGCAGGAATCGTACAGGACGATGCCGCTGGTCGGCAGGTTTTCTCGGGGATCTCCTGTTTCCCCCACCCCTTCATTCTGACACTGTCTAATAGGACTGATTTGTAATTATTTAATTACATTAATTTCCTTACGGCTTTTGTAAATTTAATTGATTGAATTGTAAACAGCAAGTGATATAAATTTATTGTGAGAATTTGGGTCGAGAGAACTTTGTATTTAGTTATTGTAAATAAAATCAGGAAACTACAATTAACTCTTTTATTCAATTAAGATCTCCATCCCTTAACGAACCTGGTTTAGCTCACTGACATTGAGAGAAATTTGTAAAAATATATACATAGAACTCTTAAAATGGAATATGCTTTCGTCTTAACCAAACATATTCACTAATATTTTATAGGTATTTAATTCTACATTATGTACAAAAATAATCGTGAAGTTCGTAAGATCAGTTGATCTTGTGATTAAGGGTGTGAGATATTTATACAATAGACAAGGGTTCGTCCACGTGCTGGCAAAGTGTAACTTTTTTTCCGTAAATTATTTTTTGAAATAATTTTTTCCTTATTGCCTTTCATCACATATATTTTCAAGATTAAAATATAATTTTTGAAGGGCTTGCAGCAAGAAAGAGTAAGCTCCATTTTTGGCACTATTCAAAAATAAAAAAAAAATAAAAAATTAAATTTTATAAAATTTTGTCAATTGTATTTCTCCCCTTATATCGATGCATCTACTCATGGTCCACCACCAATATAATAAAAATAAAATCATCTCATTTTGGCCAAAATAGAATAATTAAACTACTAAATTGTGTTTCAAAAGGTTTATTGGTATAAATCAAAACATACTTTGAATGATACAAAGGCTTATTTGTATAAAATAGTTAGGGTTTTTTCTAACTAATCAAGATATTATTCCTCAGTTTCCTCCGGATCATCTGATGGTGTTCTGTCCGATTGCAGTTGGTTGTAGAACCTCCCTTTCTTGCCCCAATACCACGATGGTGTCGACTCCAAACATTGAGAAACGTAGGAACTAACTGCCGGATTTACCTTCTTCTTGCACCAAACCAAGGAAATATATGTTTGTAGTAATAAAGTGACAAGATTGGAGCTAACTCCTTCTTGCTGCAAGCCATATCATTTGTAATATTACAAATGTAATATGTTTTGCAGATTTTACAATGAAACTGTTTGTAGTTCTACAAAGTATTTTCTTAAGAACTGGGTTTCCAAGGTTTTTCTTGTAAAAATTAAAAAAAATGTTTTACAGTGTATATGTGTAACTAATACGAGAATATATAGTTACTGTAGCTGGTAGCTATAATGATAGTGACAAGGTCTTTAATTATAATTGATGTTTGTGAAATTGCACTCACTGATAGGAATAATAGGCTGATTGTTAATAGTAGGGATAGGCAGTTGTATTTTCTAAATAACAGCTGTGTGGTTTTTATACCATTGTAAATAAATTCATGAATTAAAATTAGTTATTTTATTTATATATATTTCTGTTAGGAAATTGGATACTCCCTCAACAGTTTATTACAATTCACGTTACAATGTGACATCATACTATACTTCGCAGTCGTATACTTATTCGACCATGTCTCACTAAATAAATGATTTAAATATGACTTTTTCTTAGGAAAGGTAAAAATTATCTGTATGTGGTTGCCAATGATTATTATTATTGTATATTAGATCAATTTAAAACAAAAAAAAAAAAAAGGTGGTGGAAGAACAACTTGTTTACAGCACGTCCCTGCAGTTCCCTTAAGAGGAAAGCGCAAAGTGGCGTCTACAGTTCATTCTGTTGACTCCCATAGTGTGTACTACCATTCGATTAGTGGACTTAATTCTCGAGGAATTCAGCTGACGAACGCACGACCCGTCGAGGGTGAGGTAGGAATTCTGCCGCATGACCATGACACCTTCGTTCAACAGTACAAGCGACTGCTTTACCTGTGCAGTAAATGAACCACGTGACGCAATTGTAAACCACTGGACTCACGTTCGGGAGGACCCGGATTCGATTCCTGATTTCGGTTTTCCATTGTTTCACGAAATCACTCCATCACAATGAATAAAGACTATGGCCAATACTTTCCCCGTGACTTTTTCTCTGAGTAACTTGCTCCGTCCCTAATTACCTCACTGTTTAAGAGACGTTAAGACCGCCTAAGTTTAATTATACTCAGGTTAAGAACAAAACTAGTTTCCTCATGGGAGAGTTTGGCATAGGGAAAATTTCAGCCGCTAGGTGCGCAGTGTTCCAAAGAGGTCACTTATAATTAACATTTTAAGCTACGTGAATAATAAAAAAGAAAAATTTTACTTAGTTACGAAGTTATTTTACATCTGGTTAATGATTATTGCAATTGTTTTTTTAACGCATAACATATAGAAAATCCGGCACACATGCGACACTAGCGCTTACCTAATGGAGAAAAATTTTAGTTGCCAAACTAAAAGCATTGAGCTTCCCAAACTGAGCAGAATAAACCTTAGTCCTACCCACCTGTGCAGCAAGCTAAGAACACACGTTATCCACTCAAGCAGGAAGGAGATTAAGACGCCTACCTTAAGCCCCAGTCAGACATTCTCCTTCAAATATGTTTAATAAAATAGTAAAGTTTGAAAACGAAATAAGGTAGCCTAATGGGATTTTTCCATTAAACTAAGTTGGTCAAATAATATTGAATGTGATTGAAGATACGTTACACTGTCAAAGTTTTTTGTTTGACGGATATATTCCGTAAAAATACTGGCACTGACTCTGGAGTACTAATAGTTGTAATGGCAGCCAATTTAAAAAAAAAATTTCGTTTCTTAAATTGTTATTAAATTGCAATGTTTAAAGTGCTACCCACTAAGTTTCATGTCATATTTTCTTATTACAACATTATTTTAATAAATGGCGTTAAGTTACATTTTTATTACCCCCAAGCATTAATTGACACGAAGAAGAAGTTAACGGGGGCTTTCGAATGTTTTCAGTTCACCGTTAATCAACAACAATACGACTTCCATTGCAATTCGTCTTTTCTACTTCATATTTCGGTGATCACTTTCCTATATGGTATCAAAAATGTTATTGGGTTGTTCTAGGGGCGATGTATTTTGTTCTATCCGGTAGCGGAATGACTTTCGACGTGTGACAAAGCTTCTGTGATTAACTCTGAGGTACAATAATGAATATTAAATGGCAGAAAATACCCTTAATTTTACCATATGCGAAATATGAGAAACGTCAAAATAGATTATGTTATAAAAAAAATTACTGAATATATCGAATATTTCCGTGCAGTAAAATATTTGCTCACAGTTATCAGTTTCGGTTATTATTTAAGCAAAGAATTTTTTTGGACAAATAAACCTTTTTTTATTGGAAATCCTGACATTTAACATGAGACTGGCGGGACACCAAAATGCATTAAAATTACCAACACATTTTATTTCATAAGTTAGGAGTTGAATGGACATGTGTGTAAATTGCGAACGCCAGTTTCAGTTACTTCGGTGCAGTTCGTAAACTAAGAACGTTTGCTCTTCACACAAAGGATGCAACACATAATTTGACTGAGTAGTTGCGTCATAAAGGTGAGCTTGCTTACAACATGACTCAGTGTTTTCAAGGGTATCTGTTAATGGCTGCAGTGTGCAGGTCATTTACGGGTAATTTTGCGTTCTTGGCTGGTGATATTTTATGTCTTAAGTAGGTACAAGTCGAGCCGAAGTAGACAGTCAGGGAACAGCGACGGCTGTTGTATTTACAGAACTATTTCTCGTCATGTTTTAGTTAATGGAAGAGGCTATTGAATTTACCATTATTTAACATTTTTGTGATTTATTTGCCTAAATGCCTAATGTGGCCATTGGCGTTCCCTTTTCATAAAATATCGCGAGTTTTTCAAAACGATTACAAAAGCTATAACCACAAACAATTACATATACTGTAAACAATTTTCACCATGTTGGAGCCGCGGTGGTGTAGTGGTTAGACTACTAGCCTCCCACCAAGGCGAACCGGGTTCAGTTCCCGGCGGGGTCGCCCCTGGATCTTCGCATGCGGGAATCGTGCAAGACGATGCCGCTAGCTGGCGGGTTTTCTCGGTGATCTCCCGGTTCCCCCATCCTTCTATCCCGGTGCTGTTCTCCATACCCAACTCGCTTCACCCTCGTCGGCTCTCAAGACCTCGATGTTGAGGGCCGCCCAAATCTCTTCACTCACCCAGTCACCCACCCACGTCCATTTTCCTGGCTAATCTCATTTCAGTATTGAATCATAAGCCGACCCTACGGGCTCTGAGAATGTGTTGTGTCGAAAGCGTAGCCGTGGGGAGCGAAGTGTCAGGACCATCTTCGACCCCGAACGCCCAGGGATGAGTCAGATCCGGCTGGTCGTCCCCGCTACGGGGAAACTAAACTCCGAGGTGTGTGTTCATCCTCGGGAGACGGGGCGCCAGGCGCCCACGTTCGGAATTCCCTTTTTTTTCCTTCTGGTAAAAGACGCGACCTCCTGGTCACACGTGTGAAGAGGATTCCTCCGACGACAGCCGAAGAAGGAAGAAGAGTGAAGGGGGGCAAGCAGCTCAGCCCGGGATGAGTTCTCTCCCCACGTGTCCGATCGCGATGGAAAGTGTCCACTCCCCCTACCCCCTCCTTCACCGCGGCACCACTCTCCCGCGATGACGGGCCTCCCCCCTTCTGGAGGGGGCATACCCTCCTAGAGGAAGGGAAAAATAAAAGGTCGTCGACCTCGACAGAGCGCCTCAGCACGTGCGCCTGCGCGCGTGTGTGGGTGTGTGTTGGTGCGCTTGCCGGTGAGGAACTAGGCTATGAGCTACCAGAGGAAAAGTTCTTTATCTATTTTTTTTATTCGTTTGTTCCGGAACGTGGGTGACCCTGGGATCGACAACCGGTTCGTTCCTAGCGGCGAGGAAAACTCTCCGTCCGGGTGCGTCCCGCCTCTTGTTCTCACGGCCGAGAGGAAACTGGAGAGAGAGTGTGTATGTGACAGAGACATGAAGGCGCGGAAAAATTGTTTTAAGAGGAGTCCTTCGTGGATTATTTTCTGTGAAATCATTGTTTGGCCGTATTCGCGTGTATCAGAAAATAAATGTTCTGGGACTACAACTTTTTCCCAGAAAAGGTAAAAAAAAAAAACAATTATCTAAGCCCGTATATTTTTACCTTTACCGTATTAAGTGTATGTATGGTGAAAAAAAATTGGTGAAAATGGCAAGAAAATACGCATTTTTATGGCTTGCCTACGAGTTTCCGTAAGCAGTGAAGTCCTACTGTTACAGATCTAAAAGAAACACTACACGCTTTGCGCGTAGGAGCGATGAGGCGCTAGGAGTGCATGTTAGCATCGCCCTTATCGCTCCATCGCTTCTTAACCTCGAATGCGCAGGTGTACACTCATCTTAAGAGTACATAGCCCCGATTTTTTTTTTTTTTTTTTTTGCGTTTGATGAACAGAGATACGGGCGACAATAACGCAGGCTACCAGTGCCCCCGTTGAACCTGCGTGCAGTGCTTCCGCTGTTACGCTTTCCTGTGCAAATGAGATCAGTAACAGTGGGCTTTTATCACACGCGATGAAAGCCCATTGAATTAACTATGACTTTATGGTTTTATTTTTCTTCTACCTGTTAAGAAAACTGTACATGCATGGTCTAAAAATGAGATAGTTGATTTTTTTTTCTTTTCCGGAAATAAGTCGTATTCCCAGGACCTGCATTCGCTGAGATACACGTAAACGAGCCAACAACGAATGAACAAAAAAATATGTCCGGACTACCAACTCGTAAGAAACGTGGACAATGTGTTCGTCATAAAAATTTAACAGCAGATGTCCTCATTCTCGCACGGAGCTGGTCGCCCACGTATCTGCACTCCCTGCGTACTGTCACTGGCCAACACTGTGTCGGAGCTTACTTGCCAGTCAGCAACCCAGCCAATAGGGAGGACATTTCGCAGCACGTGGTAGCCAGTCAGACGCGAGGCTCCGTCCCCACAGCCTCGTGCAGCCAATCAGAGAATGAGCACGGCAACACCTAAGGAACCGCAAGGCCGTTTCGTCTCCGAGTACTTATCTACTCTGCAGCACTGTATTGTGGGTTTTAAACGTCGTCGGCGCTCGTCATCTCTCGGCAGGAGGGGTCGCGGTGGTGTAGTGGTTAGACTGCTAGCCTCCCACCTAGGCGAACCGGGTTCGATTCCAGCCGGTGATCGCTCCCGAATTTTCGCATGTGGGAATCTTGCCGGACGATGCCGCTGGTCGGCGGATTTTCTCGGGAATCTCCCGTTTCTTCCGCCCTTGCATACCGATGCTACTCCATTCTCACAATGCTTCATCCTCATCGTCTCTCAAGACCTCGATGTTAAGAGCCGTCCAAATCTCTTCACTCACTCTCGATAGAGCGTCCGAGTTACTTTTAAATCGATATTACCATACATTTTGAATTGCAAATCATAGAAATTTTTCATCGCTCTTATTCCTTGCGTCCGGAAAATTCTGTCCTCGATCTAACATCTTCAAATATTTCGCTTGTTCCGGCCTAGCAGTAATTTCTGTCCCAGACCTCGGCGGTGTGATCAGAGTGCCTCTGCTCATGAACCAGCTGATAGGGCTGTGCGATGGCCACTTTTCAGCATCGATTTGACACACGTTGCCCATATCGGTATTTGTAAGGAACACATAGGTACACGCGATTTTCACTACGGCCAGTTGTGTTTCATAACACTTGGATTCACTTTCGTGATTGGATGGTTTCCGTGTTACGCGTCTGATGTATCTTTCGCCCGAATCACAGACGTACAGCATACAAGTTACTTAATTTTGATTGGCCAGTCAAGTAGGAAAATGTCTCACAAAGACACCCCTCTAATAATAAGCAAAAGAAAACTGCTGGTATGCTCTTAGGCTATTGAAATCTAGCATGTGCGGAAATCTTTTCACGAAATTCGGGTTTCCCTACGTATATAGTTCCCTAAGAGTATTATAAATAAATGGCGATATATCGCAAATATTGTTTACTCTGATATTGCAATTATCGGCACCGCAAATGTCGGCCATATTGATATAACAAATATCGCATTTCGCTAACATCGTATTCCGCTAATTTTGCATATCTCTTACGTCGCGATATGCGACATATTGTTTTACACTGTTGGACCACATCGCAGTTGCGATATTTCAAAAATATTGATACGCGATTGATATATCGCAATATCGCACAGCCCTCCCAGCTGAACCAGCAGGTCGTGCATGATTCATCCCCAATTTGAACATGGTTAGTATGATTAAATTATGTCATATCTCTATAAAAGCGATCCGTTTTCGAGTCTTTCATATATAATTAGTTGAAGTTAAAATAATTTTATTAAGAAAGTGATTTATTGCGAAAACTCTCGCCACTGGACACATTTCAAAATACTACAATTTCAGTTTATTTATTTATTTAGATAATATTTGTTGCGAGTTGCAATATAAAATTATTTTGGGAGAATTTGCAGTCTCTGAAAACGTGTCTCGTGATGAATACCACGTAATATCAAATACTTTGGATACGCATTTACTTTACTTCACGTTCTGGAATGATATAACACAAACGTTAATAAGCCAAAAATATCATTCAAGTATGTATAATAGTTTCGTTTACGTAATAATTACTTAAAAATTGAGAAGTGTTTCTTAAATAAGCATATTACAGTATGTATATTAAAAATATGAATAAATATTATATATATATATATATATCCACGGGATATCATAACTTAAAATAATTGCAATAATTTTTTTTTTTCCAATGAGAAATGTCACCACGCTGAAATATTTTTCATGTTAGAAGTCCTAAAATACATATTATTCTGACACTGTTATTGCTACCTAGTGATCTTCTTAAATTCGTACGAATAAGTTATACAACATTTTTCAATTTTGTACTATTTGTTTTTACCTACGTCTTTATTAAATTTTACCGAAGCTTAGAAGATCACCATGGAACTAATATATACACTAAGCTTGGATTAATGAAAATTAAACCCAATGAACAAAAAATCAGACCAGATGAGTGTAGAAACTGGGCCACTGAATACAGTGAAAGCCCGCGTAATACTTCAGTGACCCAGTTATACAAGTGATTTCCTCTGATTTAAAGATGACTTCAATTGCTCCACGTTACTCGTTTTATACTACAGTTCACGGGTTCGCCAATCAGACGATGCCAAATAAATAATATTTGTAGGGACTTTATCATCACTGATCGAAACAGCGAATTCAAGTTTGCAGTGCAGTGGCGGACTGGAGTGGAGAGATTTGGGCCTCGCCATTTTTATTTCTGCATGTTCTGTATCATAACTGTACGACCAGGTCAGGCCCATATAATTTGAAGTCACCGTGAGAATGTTTTGTGTTATCCCCTTTTAATTTCCGTTTCTAGTGTCAGACCACAGAGAATAACACTACACGAGAGACGAAATGACGACTCAGGCGTAGACAGGATTTNGGGGGGGGGGGGGGGGGAATTGTGAATAGGATATGATCTTTACCTACACAACCTCCCGTGATGCTTCGTAAACTGTAAAAAAATATGTAATTTTTGCTGAGAAATTGTTTGTAATTTTACAAATGTTTGTAAAAGTACAAATATTTCTCTTTTAAAATTGCTCGTTTTGTAAAACTACAAGGGCCGTGTTTGTAATATACCTCAATAAATGTTTGTACTATACTGACCCGTATCCACGAGCTTCAGCAAAGTGGCGGACACTCAACAACGTAAAACCGAATACAGCTGTTTGTGCAAAAACCTATCGGTGACGTAAAGTGTAGTTGCGTGTAAAAATAAATGTATTGCAAGTTTGAATAACATAAAACACTTATTAAAATTAATATATCTAATAAATGTGTCTATTCTTCTTAACCAAATAACTTCATTAATATTTTGTAAGTACTTTAGGTTAAATATATTTTAAAAATAGGTGTTACGCTCGTAAGTTAAGTAGGTCTTCTGGTTAAGGGTGCCGGCTGGCAATATAAGGGACGTGTGTTCTTGTGCCCGTGCTAACAAAAAATATTTTTTTTTTCTTTTTTTTTTTCGTAAATTGCATTTTGAAATATTTTCTTTTTTAGTTGTTATTGTTATTAATTCATCACATTTGTTTTCCAAAAAAAAAAAAACAATTATTTTATGTACACTTTTCAATAATGTAAGTTGTAATACAAGGCTATCATTTAAAATAATACAAATAAATCATTTGTATATTTTACAAGAAATTTTTTTGTAGTTTTACAAAGGATTTTCTTGGTAACTGGGTTTCCAAGAATTTTTTTGTAAAAGTACAAAAAAATTTTTAGAGTTTAGTAGATTCAGAACAAAATGCTTCAACGAATGTCTTAAATTTCTTTACTTTAACTTAAAATGCTCACAAAAATCTACGAAAATAATCAGTTATTAAAAAAACACATTAAAATCTTTTTAAAAAAAGTACTTTGCTAGAAGATTTTGTCTTTTTCACAAAGTCTAAACTAAAACAAGTTTCCTTGGATTTCCTGAAAAAAAAAAACTCCTGTTCCCAGGCAGCGTACAAACAAAATTTACATATTTATTTGCGTAAATAGTCAGTTCTGTCATTACTTCAAGTTCAAGACTCTCGTGTTGATAATTTTTTTGGGCCGAAAAGCAGTTCATGATTGCCACTCTTGTAGTATTAGTTGAGATTATTTTATTTATTTGAACTCGGTTTAGCCAGAGCTTAGCCAGAGTGAGGGGGGGCAGCTACCCTCGATACCCCCCCCCCCCC
>NQII01000030.1:1510392-1548680 GCA_002778355.1 Clitarchus hookeri | reverse complement strand
CCCCCCCTTCCTTGGATATGCGCATGTGCCACGCGTAGGGGCAGTGATATTTCGCGAAAATATTTCGAGACAAGATAAAGTCCAAAGCACTGTAGGGTCGTCCAGCTTCTTTGATTGGTCAAAAAATGTTCTGACCCGTGTTAACCGTTTTAGCACGAATCTCGAAGGTTCAGTGTCGGAGTTACTTAGTCCTGAGTGGCTTGGTCAAAGACGGACACGGCACCAGCAGCCAATGGAGAGGTACAACAACAGCTGAGGTGTGTATATAGTATTGAAGTCTACTGCGTGCTCCTATTTTTACGCGAAAAAAGTCACTGGCCCTAGCCATGCGTTTTTTTTTTCTGTGTGGACCCACCCATTCTCTGATTGGCTGTGCCAGGCTCTGTGAACGGGAGCCATATATTGGCGGAAGGTTCCATATTACCGGACCGCAGACGGGGAGGTAGGCTGTCAGGCGCTGCTTGACGAACTGTCTTCAAATATTTTCACTAACCAGTGACGTCATTTTCCTAGAGTATGCGTTTTGTGTTCGCTTTATAAGCGGCTGTTATACCTGTCCTTTTTTATGTGTTGCACTTTATGGTAAGATGGAAACAGATATTGTTAACTCAGCTAGAAACCAATTGAGACAAAAAAAAGGAAATAAGTTGTTAAACCCATTCGAGACCCAGTGTACACAATTGTGTCCCTAGCGCACGTGTACGTAATTTGTGGTCTGTACTGCACACTGCGAAGGTCAATGACCAATGATCTTACCTGTGGGTACATCATTCGCAAACCGGCTTACTGGTCTAGGTCATAATTGGTTCATATTACTGTAGCCGAGCATTTGGCCTTCAGCTCATTGGCCGTGGCAACGAAACAAGTGTTTTGTGTCAGCTTAGGTACAGCACACATCATAAAAAAAATTTTGTTTGCAACACCTGAAACTGTAAATTAAAGTGGGTCTGAAAGGGTTAAGAGAAATCTGACGGAGCCAAAAATAATAATAATAATACTAGGACAGAGGTAGTAACGCCACGGCCAAGTTTACAAAAGAGCGCATCCGACAACGCATGATTACGCCTTGACGAATCTAGGAGAGAACGACTTTTACTTCTGGCAGAGCGTGATCTTCCTCCCGAGCTGTGTTTTCTCTCCACGGGCGCTTCTTCGGTCTTGTCAGGTGAAAACGCCCGGTGAGCAGAGCGGGGCCGGAAAGCCGCCGTAACTTTATTACGCCGTTGTCTTTGTAACTTCCCCTCTCGGCTCTCTTCCCGAACCGACCGTGTTCCATTTCTTCGTCTCGTCTTCGGTTTCTTTCCAGCTTTTTTTTTCCTTCCTTCCTACCGGGCCTTTCTTGTCCAGCTCCGTAACCTAGTGGCATAAATAAATGGGAAGTGTGTTTTTTTTTTTTTTACCTTTCTAGAAAACGACGCTCGTTTCCCTTGCCGCGTGTTATCTCGACGCCGGTTTGAGACTCCGTCGGGACCATCGTCGACATTGACCCCTTAAGACTGTTAAAGTGCCTAAATTGGTTTTATGCAATTGTTATGATATTTTGCGGTTTTGCGTTACAAATTCAATAACTATTTGATGAAAATGCCAAATCAGTTTAAAAATAACTCGCACCCTTTTTTTTAGTAGAATGATATGAACATTTTAAACTTAAAATATTAGCCAAACAAATTTTTAATTATACGAGCTCAATGTTTAATTTAAACTGAAGTGTTTTTTTTTTTTTTAAGATTTAGGAACGCACACCCCGAAGAAAGTTTTTTGAAGTTTGGCATTTTGTTGGCCTGCGATTAGGGTTTAACTTATGGCTATTATGTATTTCAATTTTATTGTAAAACTTTAAATAAAATTATGGCCGAACCATTGGGATAAATTCCATGGAATTTCATCATCTTTTTCTAATGACATTAGCAATTAATTTGAACTGTAGCCAAACATGATAATTATGCAAATTTTTTTTTAATTTGTATGCCATTGCATATAAATGGTAAATTCCTGTATTTTCAGTCAATAATTTTTGTAAACTAATTTGCTATGGTTTTTTATACTTATATCAATATACTATTTGATGTAATGAAACCTAATTATAAAATATTCTTAAAATAAGGAAAACCATTTTTGGCACTTGAACACCCTTAAGGGACCCGCCTGCCTGCATCGTTTCTCTCCTTTTTTGACCGATATGCGTGGGAGCTATAAGGGTTACACTGGCACGTGCTACAAGAGCGCCATCGCCGCTACGCGCAGGACACTGAACTTGCATGCAGTGTTCTAGCCGCACTGCTTATACTTATGGTACTTTCCGCGGTGACCCTATTATTTTATTGGTGGAAAGCTTGTCACCGCTGAAAGTCACACAGGTACACGCATTGCGACAAGAACACTGCACGCCAGTTCAGAGGCTGGTGCTTAATGGCGATGGCGCACGTGATGCGCGTGGCAGTGTCGCCATTATCGCTCCTGCTCCTCTCAGTCTCAATGGCGGAAAAAAAATCCTAGGGAGGCGGGAGCCTTAAGGCTGTTGCGTGGTTTGAAAGTAGTGAGAATTTGGTATAGGGAAATACATGCTAATGAAATTAGTTTTTTTTTTTTAGCGTTCTGTTAAAGACAGATATATAACACCAGGGACTTTTTTGAGCAGAAAAATACGTGCTTCTTTGCTATCGAAGATTTTGTAACATTGACGTATAGTCTGTTTCCTGGAACGATCAGAAAACTTAATAATAAAATAGAAAATTACAGAAAACCAAATTGTTATATTTGCCTCCATACAGAGCTTGAGAGTATAATTTCTCACACTTAGGTTTTTGTTTCAAGTTTATATCTTCAAAACTGGCTTCAAAAAAAACTAATTTCATTTATATGTATTTCCCTATATCAAATTCTCACTGCTTTCAAAACAGGTAACAAAACAGCCTTTAACGTGTGAACGAACGGAAGACCGAGTTGCGGGCGACCCTTCGTCTTCCTCGGCCCGCGGTCTTCAATGAAAGTTGACGTACGAGGTGGAAGGGGTCTATCTCGGAGGGGAATCGAGTGCAGCCCGTGTGGGAGGAACAGTGGCAGGTGGAGGGGACGTCGGAGAAGAAAGATGCAGGGATGGAGGAGGGGGTTGGGAGAAAATGTTTCTTGTGGGACGTGCGGCCAGCCGGCACGAGGTGGCTGAGGTGGGGGGTCATTGCCCCCCCTGGGTGTGCGCTCGACACAGCTGAGCAACAGGAACGACCTGTGATCGTCGCGGTGGTCTCGTGCGGGCGGCACGTGCACCCAAGGACTGTCCCCGGGGAGAGCCGAGTGTCGAAACCGCTCCGGTCTGGCCACGTTTCCCCCCCGCGCCAGTGTTTCATGGCCCATGTCAACCCCCTGACAGGGCCGCAGTGGTGCAGTGGTCAGACTACCTACCTCCCACCAAGGCGAACCGGGTTAGATTCCTGGTGGGGGCGCCCCCGGATTTTCGCATGTGCGAATCGCATCTGACGATGCCGCTGATCGGGAGGGTTTTCTCGGGTATCTCTAGATTCTCCCACCCTGGCATTCCTCCGGCGTTGCTCCATACTCACCTCGCTTAACCCTCATCAGCTCTCAAGACCTTGATGTTAGGAGCCGGTCAAATCTCTTCACTCGTTCACTCTTAGAGAGGAAATGGCGCAGCGGTTTCTTTGTTGGGGGTATGCCCATTAGCTGAAAGGGCCTTGTTTCTGATTGGCTACCGCGTGCTTCGAAAGATTCCCTATTGGGTGGACTGCAAGCTGGCTAGTGATGCCATTTTTATTGGCGTGTGTGGTTGGAAAAAGCGGCTATTGCACCTCTCCATTCTTAAGTACTCTTTGGTGTAACGCTGCCACAAAGTCGGGAACAATAACACGTGTTTATGTCTGATATAACTGTCAGCAACTGTTTATGGAACTACAGAAAATTTTCTAAACAACGAATTGTGCCCCCCTCTCCCGTACATTTCCACGTGAGGGACGGATGCCGTTAACTGCTGTGCTCAGTGTAGGTCAATTAATCCATTTCATCTGCAACTTCCAATATACTGTATAAACCACCATAACTGAAAGGGTTAAGGTTAGGGCCAACTTTTTCCCACGAAAATATTCCACGACTAGTTGTACACAGAGCAGGTACTTTAATTTATATTGGCCGAGTCATGTAGAAAATGCCATCTTGCAGAGATACGTGGCCAATTAGTAGGGCCACCTGTCTTTCGCGATAAGGTTTGTGCGCAGGATAGACTTCAACATTCTATGTGCATACGAGCAGGTGCCCTTTGGTTATTGTTCGGGTGTCTGTCTGAGGATGCATTCTCTTTTTGACTGGGTTTTATCAGAATCAGGTTAGTCCGGCACTGAACTTCCGTGATTGGTCGGCGGACGCCTCAGACTAACGAGAGCTCAAATCATCCAACCACGAGATTGTTTTGGAACTAACGTGATTTCCAATACAGCTAGTCGTAGAATCTTTTCGCAAATGAATGTTGGTCGTGAGCATGCAGGATACTGGAGGCTAGCCAGAAGCTGAAATATTTTCGCGGAAAAGCAGGTGGCTTTAATTAAGCGCGTTCAACAGTCGAAAATTGTTTTACATTTTTAGTACGATAATTTTATAGTTGTGACATGAAAAAATAGTTTGGCAAAATACGATAATGGCAGGAGAGAAATTTTCGAAAATGAATGAAAGAAATTACGCCAAGGAAAAATATGTAATAGAATACATATAAACATATATATTATAAAACAAAATTAGCACACTAGGTTGCAGTTCAAAATTATTACTCTCGTCACCAGACTGCCATGAAGAATATTTTCTCGGAAATTAATTATGTGGTTCACCAGTATTTCAATTTTAATTTCTTGATAAAATTTAAAGTCAACATAGCAATATTTACACCCAGCTACCGCAAGTGAACAAAGTGTAACGTAACAATGGAATGGCAACATGTCACTTTCGTCAATTAGAGAATCATGTTAGAATTTACAAACTTCTCGTTGAACTAACATTTTGTCATTGGTAATAATGTATTTTTTAAGTTAAAATGCTTACATTTACACTAAAATAAATGCATAGAAATTTTAAATAATTTCTATTTTTGTGAAGTTGTTAAAAATTTCATGAAATTCCCCACCAATATATAAATAAACGTATGGGTCTTTAACAGCCTTGATGGTTTATTCTGATACTTTAAATGTAATAAATGTGTCAGTCAAGGATAAATTGCTAGTATGTCCCCTATGACCCTACATGACGGAACCTCAAGCTCAAATGGCGAAGACTCTGAATTGATGATGGTTCGTGCCCCCCAACACCGGCATGACTACAGTTACGAGCACCTAATTGTTCGGAGACCACTATCATCAAGATCAAGGGCGTGCATCCCAAGGGGGGGGGGGGGCACCGGGGCCTGAGTTTCCATGGAATTACCTAGAATGCTTCCTCACCTGGAAGAGGCACAGTATCGCATGCTAAGATAACTTTAAAAAATTGTGAAACCTTTGAACTTTATCCTTGGTTGTAATCCATAAACTAAGACTACAGCTAATATTCCGAATCGCTGTTTCAAAATTTTCCCTAGGAACAAACAACTTGACTCCTTAATTTTTTTAAATCCCTCTGAAAACATGTCTCATTCTACCAATGGCAAGTCTCACAAACTACATCTGCTTCGGGATGTCGCTGGAAACCATACAGATTTTCGCCCCTGAGCAATACGTTTCGTTGTCTTCAGCCATTTTGTGCATAATCGGGCGACGTATAAACCCAGATTTTAAATTATTTTTTTCACGTGTATTTCTTTATTCAGTGATTGCAAATATGCTAATAGATATTGACATTTTGAGGCTCATTCTTTGCGTCGTAATTTTAAACAGATTTTTTTTGTTTCAACTTCTGAATAAGGTAAATAGCTAAAAGTATTTCTGCTAATTGTCCAATTATTTTTTTAATTTCAAATATTTATACAACCAAAATTTCTCCCCCCTCCCCCTCCCATTTGGGAGATGTTAATATTTCGCCGGGCCTTAGTAACAGAGCTTTTATTTAGAAACCACATTGTATTTTTGAGTTGATATTTCAAAGTTGATCTTTCTGTGTATTTGATTACGTTTCTCGTTTTCTCTCCATATGTTTTGAAACGTAAACATTGTTAAACTACATTTTTTTTCGGGGGTTTTTTAAGGCATAAGAATTCTCACGTTAATTTGCAGTATTACATGGAAACGGAATCCATTATAATTTTAAATTTAAGTTTTATGTGCTTCGCTTTACACTAGTGCAATAAAATGCATGTCAGTTTAGCATATTGTGTTTACAGATCATTGTGTGCACGCGTAAGTATCGCTTTGAGAACTCCCTAGGCACATGTGGGCAAAGAATCTTCATGTATACCTATCAAAAATCGCATAGGTACTCAAGGCTATTTTGGATTACAAATGTAAGGTATTCCCCTTTTTAAAAAAACATGGTAATATGCAGCTGACATGGGATCTTAATTATCAAAGGAAGATCACGGAAATATGTTAAAATTTCATAACGTTGTAAGAGTTAAGTTTTAAATTTTCTTACTACAATAAGGCACGTCATAAAATGTTATTTCTGGTGCGAACAAAATACATCGAAATACCATCCTCAACGTGCCAACAAAAACATGCCATCGCATACTAAAACAGAGTAGCGCATAATAACATTTTAGTTCTTCTCTACTTGGTAGTTCAAAGATATCCAATCTGGATTTGTTTTTTTTTTAATATCCCTGAAATCGTTAGCAATTATAATTATTTTCAAAGTTATAATAATGTTTTTATGAAGGTAATTTGAGAAAGTGAATCAAACTTCTGGGTAATGAAAATTCGTAAACGTTTTTAATGTCGAGACCGCAAGAAAAAAAAATGAACCTGATTTATTTTACACTGGATAACTGACATCTTGACACATCTTTTAGTAAAACGACTAAGATGGAAAATTGAAATCTACATTATAAAGACTAAGTGGCTCGTACAGTACTAGGGAAATATCTGTTATCTAACATTTAACTACCACGCCGTCAGGAAAGTTCCACTGTATTTAGAACGTTTATCTGGCTGTATTAAAAATAAATGTGTGCTAATATAACCAGTAAATGTTTCTTATTGTGCGGAACATGACACATTTTCTAGTAAGTCTGGATAGTTACATTTGTCATCCACTTATGTATTATAATAAATAATTTTCGTATAATATTTAGACTGTAAAGTTTATCTATAAAATAACGTATAGATTAACACTAGTGACGTTTCATATATGGCTGTATAAGATAACCTGGATTGAAATCCGTGAATTCAACAATATTACATTCTGAAGAAACTTATGTCTATAATTTTTAATAAAGACGCTTCAATCTTTGTTATATAATTTTTACTTTACATTTCAAAATAATATTGTATGCTGGTATTCGAGTCGAAATAACGTTGACAAAACGCTTGTTGGTTTTCATAATTGGGTGCTACCGTCTTAACCGTGCACTGAAGTCTCCAAACGTTAATGTGTTTCACACGACTAAATTTCAAAGTTTTTTTCTTACAAAAAATAAGTGAGAATTATTTGTCAAGCACAAGTGATACTCTATTGCGTAACTGTGAAACTGCAAATAATAGTTCCCTAATGTTCCACTCAATCCGTTACGGTTTCTGAGCCATTGAAAATGGCGTATAGTTTCACGCATGCACGGACAGCAAGTAGTCACAGAACAAGTGACACAGACTTTACCACACAGAGCAGGGTGAAGTGAAAGTCAAGCCGACGGAACTTCCTGGTTGTAGTGGTCCCCGAACCACTTGAAGCTCGACTTGGTGTTCCATACACTAAAGATGAGGTAGACCAAACTTCCCTCTTGACCAGCCCCACGCCAATACAAGTGTCAAAGTCACATGTTCAACAGTGATAAATGTGTTTGTTTGTAACGTAATTTCCAAAAGACAAGTATTTTTACATGAAAAAAATACTTTTGCCGATTTGAATTTAATCTAATTGCTTTAAAAATTGATACGATGAAGTACACAAACATCTAAAAGAATTCACTTACATAAATAGTGTTCTAACCTCAAAACCTATCCATATCGTTTATTTTAGTCGTATTGGCAGAAAATAAGTGCAGTGTTGGGTCACGGACATTGGCTACTGAGCGCCTAGAGCACGCACTCTACTCCTTTTCTCCTGTAAGTGCCATCATTCCATCATTCTTCTGTGAAAACGAAGTATCTTGTCTGGTTGAATGGCGTGCCGGTTCCTTTGATCCAGACGTAACCGTTTGCTGACTGGCAACGCGTGACTCTGGAAATCTGATTTATGTCTGATTCACTATATCGTGCTGCAGAAGATTCCTTATTGGTCAGGCTGCCGTCTGTCAAGTAAGTCTCCAGGCGCTTATTGGTGAACGACGTTCCACCATACTGCTGGCCAGTGGCGCCATTTTGATGGTGTGTGTGGCTGTATGTTGCGAAAGACGACCCCATTTCACTTCTGTATTCTCAAATATTCTATGCCGTTGCTAATGATTTGCTTGTGACCCCTTTGCGGGCTGTAATTTATGTGATAACGATGTCAGCATGTTTATTGTTTAGAAATTAAATATTGTTGTTATGTCATACCTGTCCTTTACAAACGAGGAAGTGAGATGTGTGTGCACTCAACAACTCAGCTCTATCTTATAAAGGAAGTACGACCAAAGTTAAAGCATTTTAATAGATTATAATAGTCATCTTACAATCGCAGTTGTAGCCAATAATGTGATACTATACAAAGTAAATGCCTTAAAATGATATTTGCTTATATACGGAATGTTCGGAAACTCAATGCCCAAACTCCAGACATAATTTCTTTGGACCAACAGCCACAGAAAAATCTTATACACTTGTATCCGTATACGAATTTTTATATCAAATAATTGTGTTCAAGGTTGCGGCATACAACAGCTTCAGAACAAGGCGGTGTAATTATGCGTGTAGGATAAGGTGCATAGGAAATAGACGCGCGACGCTGCGTATGTAATAATTTAGTGTCGTACGCCTACGACATATGCGACTTGCACCTATTGGCGCAAAGAAACTATGTCTGGAGTTTGGGCACTGAGTTTTCAAACATTCTGTATTTGGGAAAGTTTACTGAAGAAGAAATACCTACAATAAAAATAAGGAATAGTACTCTCTGCTAAGAGCGTTGTTGGAACTTCCGCTAAACGCTTTGTCGCCTTTATGTACGAAGAACTGAAATGACGTGTAGTCTTTTCATGGCGCTGCTTGTAACCATAGGATTTAATACAGTGGCGGTATTATTTATTTGAATTAATTGAAAAATATGCCTTGCTATTATTTAATAGCTATATGTATTTTTCTATAAAGCGCATATTCCTTTAAATGTGTATACCTGTTTAAGGCATTTTCCACTTTCGGTAAAATACCTTTTAAAGTATAATTGAGAATCTCATAGTTTCATAAATAGGTATAACTTTTTGAAAAATGCCATTTGTTAGTTAGACCGTACTATGGAGAATTTAGTTTTGCAGCAGGCAACGGATTGATGGAAATCTGCAATTCTCTTCCAGTCACGCATAGGCAGGTCCTTCACTTGTTAACTATCAACAGAGACCTAAAAAAAATTCATCAATGCACGTAGGAACGTTATTTTTACAACTTGGGCCATTACTCATTTGATACCTCCTGGAAGACTAAAAGACCCAATACTAAACACGCAACGAAATGCAGGTCTAATAATGGCCTCTTAGATGCCTGTTAAGTCCATCCTAATGGGGCATTCAACTCACGAAATTTTCTGCTCTCTAGCTACGGGCATATAGAGTTTTAATTTCGTTACGTCGCAGTTTCCAGAGAATATAAGTTTTAATAATACTTTATCTTTTATCGACACCTGAAGTCACTTACAGTGGAGCCAATAAAGTGAATGAAATTAGGCCAGCGTTAATTGAAGCCGAATACCCTACCCTAAGGATAAGCCTCATTTCAGCCAGCCCCGAAGAGCATAGAATACTTGAGAATGAAGAAGTTAAACAACTGCTTATGCTGCGAACTCTAGCCGCACTCGCCAGAAAAATGACGGCACTGGCCAGCAACATGTCGAAAAGCCGCTTGCCAATCAGCATCCGGCAGCTTACTTGCCCGCCGGGTAGCTCAGCCAATGTGCAACTTGAAGACGGCGCGCAATAGTCAGTCAGACGTAAGACCCAATGTCAGAGCTTCGCACAGCTAAGCGAGTGGGTACGCCCGCATTAAAGGAACCAACCCTGCATTTTCACCTCTGTGTAGTTAACCTGTTTTGTTATATGAGAGTCAGAAGAGGAGGAACGAATACGGAATAATAAATGTAAGTACCCCGAGAAAAACCCCACACCAGGAAGGTGTTCGCAATATCCTTTCTAAGTGGGATTTCTCGTACTCAATAAATATTTTAACGCAAACGCCAACTTTTATGTTCTCATCGAAGTTGGCAACGAAGTTAGAAAAGTAGTGCTAAGTCTTCACGTCTTATTAAAAGACGTTTATATCTATGGATGCTGAATTTAATTAATTTAGTTTTTGCTTATTTTATGCAGGAAAGGGTAAGAAATTTTGCATATTTATAACATATTTAAGCCACAATAATTTTACTGCTATGGTCCATTTCATAGAAGAAGGCCAGATTCTGACAGTCAGTGGGTGGCACTTGACGTATACGAAACAAACAAAGTGCAATTTACAAAATCCTGTATCAGCTGATGCACGAACGAACAAAAGTTAAAATTACGTTGGCTATTCTGAGTGCACTGCTGATGCACATCAGAAAAGCAAAAAATACGCGGATAAAAAGAGTTCTTAGACTTATTAATACATTTTATTTTACGAGGTAACAAAACAATGGTTAACAATGGTTGTTAGTGTTAAAAACTAAACTTCATGATAATGTAGTTATGTATAGGTAGAGCCAGTGACTTTTCGCGTAAAAATCGGAGTACACAGTAGACTTTAATACTATACACACACCTCAGCTGTTGTTATACCTCCATTGGCTGCTGGTGCAGTGTCCGTCTTTGAGCAAGCCCCTCACGACTAAGTAACTCCGACACTGAACCTGCGTGATTCGTGCGCAAACGGTTAAAACAGGCCAGAACATTTTTTAGCCAATCAAAGAAGCTGGACTACCGTACAGTGCTTTGGACTGTATTATGTCTCGAAATCGTTTCACGAAATATCACTGCCCCTATGTATAGGTGTTCAAAATGAAATGTAAAATAGAACGATACGACGTGGAAACGTTTTCTGAAGTTGTGCAACTTCAGAAAGCTTTTTCACGTCGTACGTCCCTCTCCAACCTCGCTTTCAACACGTCCTTGATATTAATTCCAAAAGCATACAAAAAAAATGCATAATATTGTTGAATTATTTTTTCCAATAATTTGACGAAACGACACGAATTTGAAATGTATTTCCAGCCCGTAATATAAGAATTGTCAACTTTAAAGAAGACGCTATCTGTTGACCAAAAAAAAAAATGGTTGTTGAAACTTCGCCGTGACGTGCTATGCGCGCCATCTGTCGGATCTTTTGCGAAGTATTACCAGCCAGAAATGAACCGCTTTCCTGCGCGTTATATAAATAATTTAAAAACAGATGCAAATAGTTATATTTTTCCAAGAGCTCTGCATAGTTTTTAAAGTAACATATTTCATGTGCAACGATTTGGAGTACAATTAATTTATATTCGGCCGGTAATCGTTCATATACGTAAATTATACGCCATATTGGTCTCTCGAAACCCATCACCTTGTTTCCGTAGAAAGTGAGACACGCGTGAATAGTTTTTAAGCAATTCTAACGTTATTCCACAACACATATTTCCAACTCAAATGTATTAGCTATAACGTCCAGTGTGATAATATATACAACAGACCGTCTCACAAATGTTAACCTAAATTCACTATCTCGGACAAATTAAAAAAGAGTTAGCAAATATTTAATTATTTGCAACATTTTATATTTTTACTTTTATAACCTGCTTATTTTTTTAGGCAGATGTCAGTCTTAAAATATCTTAAAAAATTTTTAGCATTACAGTACAATGAGAAGTGTATTAGCTGACAGCGTGTTGAAAAAAAATACAGCCCCGACTTGACGGACCAGCTGATGGCGGAAGGATACGTAGTCAGATGTAAACAATGGCGCTACTTTCGCCGAGCTGTCAAAAAGTGGCCTTCTTTTATGGTCCAGAATATAACCTCGGTCGATGCAAGAATAATATTAGATGGTCCACGGTAATAGTTTGACATACAACAGAAGGGCACAAAACGGACAGAAAAGCATATCCTATGCAGGCCACCAAAAATGCTCATAACCGCGAACAGCATAGCAACAGAATCCAGGCACATCTTTTGTTTTGAGTTATCGGTATGGCCACTTGCTTTTCGCGAAGAAAAGATTCCACGACAGCTATACTCCAAAATACGTTAGCTAAGAACCAGTATCGTGGATTGGACGATTTTAACTCGTACGCGTATTAAGCGTCTGCATGACCAATCATGGATGTTCGCTGTCAGGGTAACTTCATTTCTAATCGGACCAGTCGAGAAGAAAATGTTTTCTCATACCGACACGTGGTCAATTGCGAAAGGTAGGGCCAGTGACTTTTCGCGTAAAAATCGGAGCAAACAGTAGACTTCAATACTATATACACACCTCAGCTATCGTTATACTTCCATTGGCTGCTGGTGCCGTGTCCGTCTTTGACCAAGCCACTCAGGACTAAGTAACTCTGACACTGAACCTTCGTGATTAGTGCGCAAACGGTTAACACGGGCCAGAACCTTTTTTAGCCAATCAAAGAAGTTGGATGACCCAACAGTACTTTGGACTGTATCTTGTCTCGAAATCTTTTCGCGAAATATCACTGCCCCTAGCGAAAGGAAGTTTGCAAGCATGCGCTCAACAAGTCTAAGTCTAGCTTGTGCCCAAATCTTTTCGCGAAAAAACAGGTGGGCCTGCGTCATCGGCATCGAACTGTTCGTTTACACATTAATTTTTGAGTTCGCGTGTAGCAATCACGTAATTTTTTTTTGGTATATCTGTTTTCCTGTGCTATCTTGTACAGCGTGTGGGCAGTCGAGTCTCGCGTGCCTATACCTCGAGGTGAAACAGGAGTAAAATCCAGAGCAACAACGGAGTGCACAGCGCCCATGCAATAGTTTTCCGATACGGCCACAAAGCCACGTCAGGCATTGGTTTGCCACTTCGGATGTTTGAGTAATCCGTGCTGTGCACATCGGCCAGTGCCATAAAGTCTGAATCCAGAGAGTAATCGCCACAGCTGCGCTTTAATTGGCTGCAGTTGAATGCAATCCAATAGAAGTAGATAACGCTCCTCCCAGTCGCGGTGGTTGGGCGTGGATTTTTTTTTTGTATGCGCTGTACTTGTGTTCCATCATTTTTCTTACAACTAGTGTGAACAACGTGCCGCGTGCTCGATGATATATTGAGGTCGACCATTCACGCCAAAGAGATGTAGAAAAATCAGATTAGCCACGAGGAAGAATCTGAAACTATTGTGGCTATGATGATGCCTGGCTGTGTACGTTGCCGGTGATAAATATCACTCAAGTGCAAAGTCGCCACTATTGTGATCACAGTAACCGAACGGGTCAAGGCCTTTTTAACAATAACTGCATCTGCGAATGTATCGGGCGAATAAAGTTACACGTGGTACGAAACGAGAAATATGAAATACTCAATTCTTCATCCTCAGTTACTTCTGCATAAATACAGTATTCCAGCTGCGCAAACACCTCATGCAAAAGAAAGGAAACAAAATTTCGAAACACAGGTATACAGTTTTCTTAGAACTTATTAAGTAAATACGCTAACAAAATTAAGAACTTCTCATTAAAAATTCTTTAGCTTAGAGCCGCCTGTTTTTCGCGAAAATATTTACGCAGAAAATAGAAATCAATATCTTATGTGCGCACATGCAGTCTTCATTTGACTATTGGTCTCTTGTCTTTGTGTGAAGACCGTCTTAAATGAGTGAGTCAATCAGAACTAAGTTTCTCCGATACTGGACGTCCGTGATTCACCGGCAGCCAGATTAGACGCTTAACAGTTAAAATGATCCAATCACGAAAGTGGTTCTGAACTAAGGTGCTTTGAAGGACAACTTGTGCTGAAATCTTTTCGTGAAAAACAGGGTACTTTAGCTGCATTTTAAAAAGTATATTGTTAATATTTTTTTTTTTTTTTAATATTGCAGATTTGAGGTAACTAGGCAACACTTTGTAGGCTATGCTCGAGTGTAGCTAAATCAAAGCTAATTTTAAAATTTGTTTGTTGTTCAGAACAAAACTCGTATGGATGTGCAGTCTTTTTGTTCGGCTAGTGTTTAACATGGCCTCACAAGAACACGACAGCGCAGTAACAATTATATTTCTTACGATATAATTTGTATTTTTATAGCCACTCAAAGGGGCATGATTGATTCTAAATCCTTTTATACGAAAAAGGACATTTGATCGGGTCAATATCAGCTTGGCTCTCCATTGGTTGATGACCGGCCAATAATGAACGCTGTAAAGTACAGGATAGTGTCCAGTGTGGTATGGCCCAATATGACGATGGTGAGTTCTAACACAGACACTATCAGAACCGGTGTTCCTGCAGTAGTGGATATAGGTGACTCACTTCTAATTTGGTTTAAGTGCCAGTAAATGTATGCAGACCTCAATGTGTTAAATAGTTGCGTCGTAGCTCTTATAGCATGACTTCACAGTGTAGATTAATACACATACGCGCAATGGCGTGTCGGTTCCTTTGATGTGGGCGTGCCCGCTAGCTAATTGCCTACCGAGACTCTGGAATGGAAAGCCTTTTAATCTGATTGGCTACTACGTGCTGCGTGAGACGTCCTATTGGCTGGGCTGCCGGCTGGCAAGTAAGTTACCAGGGCGCTGATTGGCGAAATGCTTACCGACATGTCGTTCGCTAGCCGGTGACGCAATTTTTCTGGCGTGTGTTGCTGTAGTTCGTGGTATAGCCTGTCCATGGTTAAGTGAGCACTTTTTAATATCCTGCTAAAACTTTCCTTTCAACCAATTCCTATCTTTCTGTCACTTTTTAATATAAACATTGACATGTGACTGATACACACAGTGTGCATATTTCACCATTTTGAAAAGTTAACTCTCAGGATGCAAAAAAAAAAGTATTTATTAATGGTTAATGGCTGTTGGAAAGGCCTTTAAAATGCTTTAAATAGCCTATATAAGGTTGTTAACGGTAAAGTGAGAACCTTTGAAAATCAACCTTTGAAAACTATCACCCCGTCTATAACTACATACGTGTTGCAGTACACACTTGCGTACAGGCTGCCACTTAGGCTGGCAACGAATTAATAAAAATATTTCTTAATAATTGACGCTGTACTGCTAGTGAGTGAGTGAAGAGATTTGGACGGCTCCTAACATCGAGGTCTTGAGAGCTAATGAGGGTGAAGCGAGGTGAGTATGGAGCAGCGCCGGAATGAAGGGGTGATCCCCGAGAATAGAACCCGGGTTCACCTAGGTGGGAGGCGAGTAGTCTAACCATTACACCACCACAGACCCTTACTGCAAGTGTAATGTTTAAATGTATAGCTACTAAAGACAGCGTTTCTTGTTTCAGACGCATTACAGCAAGAATATGAATATTATTAACACATTTTCTTTCCTAAAAATGAATGTTACATAAGTAGAGTTAGTGATTTTTCGAAAAAAAATATGAGTACGCGGTAAACTTCAATATTATAACTACCCAACCGACAATTAACACTTGACCGAAAGTAATCCAGCCAATCAAGATAGGTAAACGATTCCACAGTGTTTTGAAACATAACTTGTTTTGAAATGTTTTCGTAAAATTTCACTACCCATATACATAGGGGCATCTGAATTTCGAAGAAATATTTACTCACATGATAGATTTCAATACTCTACGGGCATACCTACCAGCAGTTTTCTTTTGCTTATCGGCGACGTGTCTGTGTAGGAAAACTTTTCTTACTGGACTCGTCAATCATAATTTGGCAACTCTGATATTGTACGTCTGCGATTCGCGGCTAGACACCGAAGACGTGTAACACCTAGATCATCCAATCAAGGAAGGAGATCTGAGCTTGAGTGTTATGAAATAGCCTACAACTGGTCGTGAAATTTTTTCACAAAATTCATGTGTCCCTCCTAACACATAAGGCGGAAGAATATAAACTGAGAAAAAAGATCCTAAGCAATGCTTTTTAAAGTGATTAGTTAAGCGAGAACACCCTATACGACGGCTTTTTCACCTCTGTATTCTTAACTATTCTGCAATGTTTCAAATTATAACGCGAGAATTTTCAGGCCACTTGAGATATTGGCGCCGCGTCACGGAAGTAGTTAGCACGAAGCCGCCTCCACAGAATGAGGTTCGATTAGTCAGGTGTGTACGAGAGGAAAGGGGGGTAATCACTGAACGGGCTCCCCGTTCCGCTCGACCAGAGCCGTCCGAGAACCACGCTAACAGCGATCAAAGACTATGGACAGGTGACTGACGCAGAACTAGAACAACGACGGGGGGAGGGGTGGACACAAGGACAAATTGAGTGGCGGAGCGAACGCAAGAACGGTTCATTGACCACCTTAACCCCACCCCTTCTTACGCCCACTCTTCGGCCGTCTTACGGAGTCAGTATTGTCTGGTGTGCGGCTGAACGGGTACACTATAGCTTGCTCTTTGTCGTTACCTGATCATTTCCTATTTTAAATACCAGCCATTTAAACTTAGTTGTCTGTTACATATAAGTTGGCGAGATTTTGACAGTCAGTGAGTGGCAACTTGACTAATACGAAACAAACAAAGTGCCATTTAGAAAATCCTGTATCAGCTGATGCACGAACGAACAAAAGTTAATATTACGTTGGCTATTCTGAGTGCACTGCCAACGCACAGCAGACAAGCAGAAAATACGCGATAAGAAAGAGTTCCTAGTTTAATTAATACATTTTATTTTACGTGATCACAAAACAGTGTTTGTTAGTGTTACAAACTAAACTTCGTGATAAAGTAGTATTGTATAGGTGTTCAAAATGAAATGCACAATAAAAACGATCCGTATCCAAATGAAACGCAACTTCAAAACCTTTTTCACGTCGTATCCTTTCTTTCCATCCATGCATTCCATACGTGCTTGATATCAATTCCAAAATCATACAGAAATATTGCATAATATTGTTGAATTATTTTTTGAAATAATTTGACGAAATAAATTATTAGTTTATGTCGTTCCGAGATGGTTATAGAAGAAAAGTCAACTTTTAAAAAGACGGGATCAAGAGGAAGGCCTACGTGCTGCTACCTGTTGAGCAACACAAACGGCTCACGCCTTGCTGTGTCATGCCATGCGCGCCATCTGTCTGCTCTTTCCCGAAGCATTACCAGCCGGGAAAGAATAGCTTTCGTGTGTAATATGTAACAAATTTACGAACATATACCAATAGTTTTATTTTTCTGCGTGCTCTGCATAATTTTTAAAGTAACATATATTTCATGTACAGTGATTTTGAGTACGAGTAATTTCTATTCGGCCGGTAATCGTTTGTCTACGTAAATTATACGCCATATTGTTCTCCAGGAAACCCATTTCCTTGTTTCCGTGTTGTTACTATATTGTATCAATAAAACGAAGAATAGTTTTTATGCAATTCTTACGTTATTCCACGTCACATGTTTCCAACTCGAACTGTTTAGTATCTATCAGTAATAGCAGAATTACTGCTTTGCAATCAATACTCGTTGGTGAGTTGTTGGCGAATAAAAGTGCGTTTTCAATCAAGTTTCCCAAATTACTTTTAGTTACAGTTATGATAGCTATGACATCCAAAGTGCGATGATAGCTAAAACTACCGTCTCGCAAATGTTTAACCAATTCCCTGTCTTGGACAAATTATAAAAGAGTTAGCAAATATTTAATTTTTTGCAAGGCTTTATATTTTAACTTTTGTAAACGACCAATTTTTTTTTGACAGATGTCAGTCTATACATATCTTAAAATTTGTTTAGCAATACAGTACAATAGCAAGTGGATTAGCTGACAGCTTGTTGATAATATATACAGCCTCTACTTGACGCACCAGCTGATGGCGAAAGGATACATAAACGAAAAGTAGAAATTTGGCTCTACTTTCGTTGAACTGTCAAAATCTTGCCAAGTTACATGAGACAGAGTATACAGATGTGATGCATAGAAATAGTTCAGTTTCCCGGAGAGAGAGCTCCTGACTAGCTGAGTTTAAATATTTGGGCAGCTCTTAACAACGAAGCCTTGAAAGCCGACCGAGGGTGAAATGAACTGAGAATGGAGAAGCGCCGGAACGCAAGGGCGGGGAAAACGGGAGGTCCTCGAGAAAATCCGCCTACCGGCGGCATAGTCATTTGCGACAATCCGGACAGACCCGGCCTGAGACTGAACATGATTCGCCTCGGTGAGAGGCAAGCAGTCTAACCGCTCAGTCACCGCTGCTCCATAAACCAGTGGAACTGGTTATCCAACAGCGTGGTCTATATGCAACTCCCTTCTTGATTATGTTGATTATAGTCCATTCACGATTACTTCCAACTTTTCCGAAGCGCTGCTAAAGTTCTACTTCCAGGATATTCCCCCGGTTCGTGCTAACAAAGTTTAACCGAGTCTTTAAATTCATGTGCACTCAGTGTAATAATATTTTGCATAAGAACTATTTCTTACTAGGCATTGCCAACACGCCCATTTCCTAGCTGTTTTATTCATATTAATTATAAATCGGTATGTTATAATTTATAGATTAAATATATTTAGAAGTTAAATTTAATAAAAAATACGCAGGGGGCCCGTTGTACCACAAAACACTACAGTTCAGTTTCATTTTCGTCATTGAATAAACTGTCGCGTGTCTTATGTGTCTGCCCGCGAACCACGGACGTTTAGTACCGAAGTATAACTTAATTATGCTTGTCCTATAGTCGGGTAAGAGCAGTCGTCTAGTAAGAACATACGGCCAATAACTACACACATGAAACATTCGCTAGTTCAAATATCACTGTTCATTGGTTGCTTGTTGTATTAGCGGAAGACGGCGATTGGGTCATCATTTTATTGTGTTTATTATTGGCTCAGAGTTGTCCAGGAGGTGTAAACTAACGGGTGGACAAATGGCATAAGTAGGGACACCCGAATTTTGCGAAAATATTTCACGACCAGTTATATTGCATAACATGTTAGCTCAAATCCACGTTCGTGATTGGACGATCTCGGTATTACCGGTCTTAGGTATCTGCCTACGAATCACAGACGTACGCTATCGGAGTTACTTCATTCTGATTGGCCTGTCAAGTAAAAAAAAAAAATCTCATCACAAAGACAGGCCACCAATAGGCAAAATAAAACTGCTGGAATTCCACAGAGTGTTGAAGTCTAGCGTGTCTGGAAATCTTTTCGCGAAATTCGGGTGTCCCTAAGCATAAGCAATACAAAAGTACGAGGTTTTGAATTCTAGCTTGTCCCGACATGAAAACGCGAATTTTTCAGGTCTCTGCCATGAACACAAGGAAAGTTGCAGCCATGCACTCAGATCATTGAAGTCTAGTTGTGCCTAAATCTTTTCGCGAAAAATGGGCGGACCAAAAAACCAGGTATTTATGTTAACACAAGTATAAAACGTTTGTGATACATGACATGTTTAGGAAACAACCAAGCATGCCATATATGGAATAATTTTTTTTAAAGGTTTGGTTCAAAAACTGCGAAGAAAACCGCGAATAGACTATACCAGTAAATGTACATCAACCTCAAGTTGTTACAAACTGAAAGGTCCACGTGATTTGTAAGATATTTTTTCAGCCTGTTTACCGTTTTCCTTGCTGTCATTCAGTAGCGTATAAAATATTTGTTAATGTAAAGGAAGGCAATTTTCAGACACCTGTAAACACTGTTAATGCTCTTTATAATTGTGTTATTAACGGTATGTTCTATTTTATGAGTGAATTTTGCATCGTCATATGATAATGACAGTAAATTTCCGTAGGTATAGAAGAGGGGAGAGGGGACTTTATAAGTCTTAATGCTTGAGGGAAACCTTTGGGATTGGGGGCCTGGGACGAATTGCCCCCCTTTCTGTTTTTTTCACCGCGGGTTGCTCTGCTTATACCGTTCTATCGGTCTGCAATAAACGGACACGCTTGCTAAACTTTAAAACTGTCATCGCTGGGTGGCTATCAGCCAGTGGAGTTGATCGTGTCCTTATGAAATGTTGGGGCCGCGGCGGTGTGTCGCTTCCCACCAAGGCGAACCGGGTTCGATTCCTGGCGGGGTCGCCCAGAAACTTTCGCATGTGGGAATCGTGCCGGACAATGCCGCTGGTCGGCGGGTTTTCTCCGGGATCTCCCGTTTCCCCTCTCCTTTCATTCCGGCGATGCTCCACACTCACCTCACTTCACCCTCATCGGCTCTCTGGACCCCGATGTAGAGAGCCGCCCAAACCTCTCCACTCACTCAAATTGTGATACGTATTTGCCCCAGACAAAATTGTAAGCATTAACTTTATTTCGTAACTCTAATTCACACCCTCAAATGGTATTTAAAAGAGCAAACAGTAAAAATACAACTGTGTTTTGGCATTGGGCGTTCATAGGCAAGCTTAATCCAATCCAGCCTGCAAAATTCTCTTTATTTTGTGGCTGCAGACTAAACTCCAAGACGTTGTTTGCTCGTTTGACTTTTACCATCGGCTGACAACTTGTGTGGCACGTTCCTGGGCTTCTTTTAGCCAACAACAAAGACTCAAAGGTTGACCAACCAATCCCCAGTAAAGCTGTTACACAGGTAAATGATGCCTTATAGTTGCCAGTAGGCAGGGGCAGTGATATTTCGTGAAAAGATTTCGAGACAAGATACAGTCCAAAGCACTGTAGGGTCGTCTAGCTTCTTGGATTGGCTATAAAATGTTCTGGCCCGTGTTAACCATTTGCGCACGAATCACGAAGGTTCAGTGTCGGAGTTACTTAGGATTCCTGAGTGGCTTGGTCAAAGACGGACACGGCACCAGCAGCCAGCAGCTGAGGTGTGTGTATATATTATTGAAGTCTACTGTGTACTCCGATTTTTACGCGAAACGTCACTGGCCCTACCAGTAGGGTATGGCGTCACGAATTGCACTCACGTAGATATATGTAGTTCAGGACCAGCCTGTAGAGTCGTGAGGTCTAGCATTTCACCAAACAATAACGCGAATTTTGCAGGTCTCTACCAATGGACGGATGTTATGAATTGAAATCCAAAAAAATAATATAGCTGGCATAAAAAAAACTGTATGTTTTTTCTCCTTTCGTTTAATGAAACTGCGCAGGAAAAATTCAAAGATGTTATTTTGAACCATGTAATGATTATATTTTCCGATTCAGTTGTGATATTTAAATAAATTAATCGCGTAAGCCAGCGTTTTGTTAAATCCAGTTTACGACAGAATATTAAACATCATGTGTACATATTTCGTTATATTTCCACTCTATATTGCGAAGAACAAATTAGGTTCTAACACAATACAACTCGGAAGATTTTACACAACTTCATTTATTTTATGAAATTTGCAATTATCCCATTTACTTACATACAAAACGGAAAAATCCGTTACACGTGCGACATCAGTGCATGCTACCTGGGCCGGCGTTCCAAAACGATACTCTGCGAGTAAACTTTTCTCTTTGGCTGTCCCAAAACACTTCAGAGTGATTACTCTGAGCATTTTGCCAAAGTGAAACCTTTACACGCACCATTTCAGCTTGTAACGGAGGATAAACTGAAAATGGCGTGTAATTTAGTATAATTAAATAAAACTGAAAGGTTATGTGGTTATTCTGGTTACAGACACACACGGGAAAATATAAATTACGAGTGATATTGTATTTAATTAAAAGTTTATCTTTTTGAGGATTACATTTTTAGGCGTAATGTTTACGATTAACCTTTGGGAAGTAAAGCTATTTGTATATATATATATTTTTTTGGGAAAGTAAATAATTGGATATCTTTTGGAATTTGCATTGGCTGCTTAATCAGTGCGTCTTTGTAAACACAGTATGCTATTTACATCATGCTAATTCCAAAACCACTTTTACTCTTGCTTTCCTCGTCAGTTACTCTGTGTTACTTTACTCTACTCTCGGAGTAACATTTTTGAACGCCGCCCTGACGGCAAAAAAGTTCATTTGCCAAACTAAAAGTATTGAGCAACCCAACCTGAGTAGGATAAACCTTAATCAAGATGGGGCGGCGGCAACTGAGCGGTCAGACTGCTCTCCTCCCACCAAAACGAACAGGGTTCAATCCCAGATCGGGTCACCCCAGATTTTTGCATGTAAGAATCGTGCCGGACGATGCCGCTGGTTGGCGGGTTTTCTCGGGGATCTCCCATTTTCTGCCCTTGAATTCCGGCGCTGCTCCATTCTCACCTCATTTCACCCTAATCGGCTCTCAAGACCTCGTTGTTAAGAGCCGCCCAAATCTCTCAACTCAACTTAACTTAACCAAGTTGAATTTAAAATAAAAACTCTCGTCCTAGCAGCAGACAATGAATAAACAGTTGGGGCCACAAAACATGTACTTTACGAACGTGTACGTATCAAACTGAAAGTAGGTGTTCTTAATGGCAAGTTTCATGATAATTGTGTACGTAGACAGCTCTGATGTATGAACCGTGCCATAAAGAATACCTATTTTTACTTTGGTATGTACACGTTTTTCATCGTGAATCGAGCTTAAAGGGCTGAGAAACCTAGGCTGCTGCAAAATTAATTCGCGAATCTCATGCGCGTCTAATCATGGCTAGAGTCACTTGTTTTTCGCGAAAAGATTTGCGCAAAGACTAGACTCCAATGTCCAATGACATAGTGCAGCTTTCCTTTGGTTACTGGCCACGTGTCTTTGTTGGCACACAGTTCCTTACCTGACTGAGCCAATCAGAATGAGGTAACTCCGACAATACGTGTCCGTGATTAGTGGGCAGACACCTGCAATACGTGACAGTTAAAGTCATCCAATCATGAAACTATATCTGAGCTACAGTGTTTTTGAGCACAAGTAGACCTGACATCCTTTCGCGAAAAACACGTGGCCCTAATCATGGTGAACGACTTCACACAAAAGTCAACGGCCTGGTAATGGCCGGGAGCGAGAAAGTCTGGGCCTTGCTGAACCCGACTTAGCAGGAGTGGCCGGTGGGCGTGGGTGAGGGGTGGCAAAAAAAAAAAACACGTGGGAGGAAGGCGATCGAGCCAGTCTTGTCACAAGAGGCATGCGGAAATAACGGTTCCGGCAAGAAAGCGACAGGGGGTCACGGGAATTCGCGAAGGAGTTTCCCGGAAGTTGGCTCCCCTGGACGACACGCGCCGCCGTGGATGTTTGCAGAGCAGCCGAGCATACAGAATCCGAACCAGCCGCGTGTGAAGCGGTCTTCGCACTGGTGCGTGTTTGTGCGAGCAAAGTGATATTCACGTGCCCGTTGGTACTCTAGGGACGATGCGTGGGAAGATGTTTCCACCGTCCGTCCTTTCCCACTCACATCGCACATAGCTATCCAAAGAATATATAACAGATGTCACTTTTTGACGTTCAGGATATATCCAGGAATAGCAAAGTTACATCCAAAATACTGCCAAAATATGTCCAAATTTCCGCGCAGTATTCAAAATGTGATATAGATATTTTAGATTTCCTATAGACATTTTTAGATAGTCACATACCATGAGTAGTGGCCATGGGTGGTTTTATAACATCTAATGGGTAGGGCCACTGACTTTTCGCGTAAAAATCGGAGCACACAGTAGACTCCAATACTATACACACACCTCAGCTGTTGTTATACCTTTATTGGCTGCTGGTGCCGGGTCCGTCTTTGACCAAGCCACTCAGGACCAAGTAACTCCGACACTGAACCTTCGTGATTCGTGCGCAAATGGTTAACACGGGCCAGAACATTATTTAGCCAATCAAAGAAGCTGGACGACCCTACAGTGCTTTGGGCTCTATCTTGTCTAGAAATCTTTGCGCGAAATGTCACTGCCCCTACTAATGGGTATCCAGTAAGTGGTACAAGCTGATATCTACTACTGGATATCCAAAGGATATCCATAAGAGATTCACTTTGGGGCTTAGACGACTTTTAGATATTGCGGATATCCAGTGCTATGAGGGCACTCCCGAATCCCGGCTGCTCGATCGGTTTCTTTGATCTCCACGAGCATGGGCGAGGAGAATCGCATTAAGAGCGATTGTCCCGAACATGCCGGACAGACACCAAGCAAGAGTTTTTCACAGCCCGCTGTTTGACGAACACCCCAAATGTGACGTCAGGTACGATGTCGTACTCTCCGAACACGAGGCAGTGGAAAGGCCACTTAACCACAGAGTAAAGACTGTTCACTGGAAAGTGAGCAGTTCTCAAGTCAGCCTTAGAAAAATGTCACCGCCCATACCTGCATATATTTCAACGGGAACATAATTGGCATGCGACCAGTAAAGTTTGTAACGACGGAGAGCAAATAATTATGTGTCTTAATGTAGAATTTAAAATATAATAGGAAAACATTTGTGAATACAGAACCGATTTCTTTTGTTTCCTTAGGTATTTTTAAGGATTAGCGAATTTGTAAACAATACACGTGAATAATAGTTGAGGTTTCATTTCACCGACGTATGAATAAAGTGATCAGGACCAATCCAGTGTTAACTTTACTTCATTCATTCTGACCCAATGTACACATTATGCACTTGTTGGTAATTTTTTGTCTGTACTTCACACTGCGAAGCTCACTGGCTTAATGATCTTACCTGGGAGTAAATGATTACCAAACCATCTTACTGGTCTAAGTCATAATTGGTTAATTTTACTGTAGCTGAATATATATGCTACATCTCATTGGCTGCGACAACGAAACAAGTGTTGTGTCGACTTAAATATAGCACGCACCATAACATTTTTTTGTTTGCAGCACCGGATATTAACCCTGTCATACCCACTTTAATTTACGGGTTTCAGGTGTTGCAAACAGAAAAATTTATGATGCGTGCCGTTTTTAAGTCGACGCAAAACTTGTTTCGTAGTCACAGTTAATGATTTGATGTCTATACGTTCGGCTACAATTATATGAACCAATTATGACCTGGGCCATTAAGACGGTTTGCGAATCGTTACCCACAGGCAAGATTATTGGTCATTGTTAGAGACCTGAAGAATTCGCGATTTCACTGTCCTGCAGGCTAGAATCCAAAATCTTGTGTACAATAATGCAAATATCACTACCGATTGGTTGCTTGCTGTCACAGTGGGAGGCGTTGATAAGGCCTACATTTTGTTGCGTGTTTATTATAGGCTCGCAATTCAACAGGAGGTGTCAAATACCGCACGGGCCAATCACAAAAGTAAAATGAACGTACGAGTTTTTTAATTATAGCTTGTCCTGAATTGAAGCCGCAAATTTCTCAGGTGTCTAGTCATTGTTAGGGCCAGTGACTTTTCGCGTAAAAATCGGGACACACAGTAGACTTCAATAATATATACACACATCAGCTGTTTTTATAACTCCGTTGGCTGCTGGTTCCGTGTCCATCTTTGACCAAGCCACTCAGGACTAAGTAACTCCGACACTGAACCTTCGTGATTCGTGCGCAAACGGTTAACACGGGCCAGAACATTTTTTTTAGCCAATCAAAGAAGCTGGACGACCCTACAGTGCTTTGGACTGTATCTAGTCTCGAAATATTTTCGCGAAATATCACTGCCCCTAGTCATTTTACTTCGCAGTGTGCAGTACAGACCATAAATTACCTACACGTGCGTAATGTACACAAATGTGTACGCTGTGTCTGAGTGGGTAAAAGTGGGTTTGAAAGGGATATGGTGGAAGAATATACACTGTGCGTAGAAATAGAGATCTTAAGCATGGTTTGCAAAAGTGCTCAGTTAACCGTGAACAGCCTATACTCAGTAATACATAGGCGAAACGGACGCTTACATCGTGAACTCAAGCCGCACACGACAGCAAACTGGTGTCACTGGCCAGCAAAATATTGGAGTGCCGTTCGCCAATCACTGCCTGGTAACTCACTCGCCAGCCGGCAGCCCGGCCAATAAGGAACCTTACTCGGCATGTATTAGCCAATCAGTCGTCGAGGCCCATTTCCAAAGCATCGCGCAGCCAATCAGAGGGTGCTGGGTACGCCCACGTCAAAGGAATCGCCAAGCTGTCTCTTCCCCGTGTATTTATTTACTGACACCAGACGCATGTACGTCAATAAAATGAAAAATAAGTAAATACCATAGATCGGAGGCTTTCAAATCATTTTATATATTGACAATAAAATTTAAGTTGGGCTACAATTTAATATTAACTCGTCTTTTTTTTAAATTAAAATTGGCTCTACAGAATTAATAGATAATGTGCAGGATTCTCAAAGATTTTTTTTGAAATTATACACAAGCGAAGATTTGGTTGTTATGAAACTGTCTGAACATACATCAAATCTTTGTAAAAATTTAAATTAAATCAAAAAGAAACAATTCAAGCCCTTACCAAAAATAATAAAATAAACATTTCAGACATTCCTGCGTACAGTCGCCGCTCGCACGCAGTCGCTATACTTTGTTTCAAAGGAAAATTAACATTCGAACTTGTGGAAACACTAACGAAATATTGTCAAGTCTTATACTAGAGGCCTACATATTTCTGAGCACTGTTTTACAACACGCAATCTTACAGCTGGCGCAATAGAAAAACATTGAAGGAAGAGCTTGTCAGTCGGGGCACCGTGGGGCTGGCCGATTAAGTTTGCTGACGTCACACATCACCTGGTATCTGCTAATTAATCTCTCCGATACGGAAAGTACTTCATATTCTTATCAGAAATGCAGGTCGCCTTGCATTTAACAAAACCACAAATCAAACAGAAATATATGTATTAAAATTAATGGAACTGCTTTTGAATGTTTAAATGCAATATGAATTTAGTCAGATAATTAATACGGCATGTATAAAATATTAGTTACTAAAAAATTATATGAATTGTGCAATAACTATTGTTGATCAACAGATTCTAAGGTTTCTTATTTCCGTCAAAGTTGCACCTAGTACTTGTAGCATAACAAGAAACCTTATTTATTTATACATCTTTGTATTTAAATGATCAGTTTTAACTAGACCGTTCATTATTTTCAAGGTTTATGAGCTCGGTTTTTAATCTCACTGGAGGAAAAAGAAGAATAAATGTATCAAAGCGCCGCTCATACAAGAGAAGGGCTGTTGCGGCTGACTTGTCTCATTCTTCTGGTCCAGGCTGACATTGCAGTCCGTGGAAGAGGATATCCGGTAAGAACCCTAATGACACTCTGAAAAAAATTGTTTGCGAAAAGGAAGAAGGTTAGAAATGATCTTAGCAAACGATATATAAAATAACTGGAAGACAAAGAAGGAAAAAGACTGCAGATTGATACAGAATACGGAACAGTAGCAGTTGATCCTGATGTACTAGCAGAAGAGCTCGCAAAATAATCAATGGAATTCTTAGATAAGCTTGCAAGAGAAGTTGATACAGAAGGGAAACAAATGTTTTCCAGAAAGAGAGACTGTTGGAAAGCACGAAATTTGGAAATGGGGAGAGGTGCTGCTCAATCTGCTTGCTACCTCTAATTTCAGCACAGTGGTGCGAAGGATGGAAACTACGCCATGCAACAACCTTGTGAAAACTATTATTTTTAAGAAAGAAGTGAGCACTGCAGCTGTCCAATTTGGCAGACTTCTTTAAAAAAAACTGATATTCAAAAATATGAGGAGTTGAACAACGTAAAAACCAGAGGATGCGGACTATTTGTTGATAGAGTCATTCCGTACCTTGGAGCAACTCCTGGTGCCCTTGTAGGAGATGATGGTATTGTGAAAAATAAGTACTTTCCATCAATTGGTACCAAGAAATATGATGACACTGTTAACGAACCAAAAAAGAACAATATTTTGAAATTAATCAAAAACATTATGCCTGAAAATCAGCCATGCCTAGTATCTCTAAATCCAGGGGTATCTAAATAGGTATCTCAAGAAAAATATTTTATAATATTGTGGCATATTAGGATAATAATGTATCTGTTCAGCGAATTTGCAGAGACAACGAACTGTGAGAAAATGATTTGCTACCAACACTGAAGCGTCCCTACCTTAACTGTGTGCTACCTGAGAATATTGACAGTCCCATTAGAATAAATCTGAAATGAAGAGATCATAAATACATTTTCACACTACAAGCTTCTTAACAAAAAAGAATAAAAATAAAATTTTAAAATAAAGATAGTTAGATTAGTTTTTATGCTCTGAAAGTCATGGAAAAGTTTTAATTTCATTCCTATGCCTTCCAAGACAATTTTAATTTTTGTAAAATACGAGTTAATATTAAACTGTAGCCCATCTTCAACTTTGTTGTTAATGTATGAAATTATTTGAAAGCATCCGATTTATAGAATTTATTTATTTTTCAATTACAGAAAGTGGTGTAGGACTACATACCTTTTTAACTTACATTTTCTGCGCACAGTTGTCTAACAAATATCGTTTGCAATATCATAACGATATTTATATTGATAAAACATTTAAGTACTTTGATTCAGTTGATTCATGCTTCCTCAAATAATGTACTTGGTAATTATTAAAATATGGCACTTTTCCGTAATTTACATTTGTTTACTTTAAATTTCCATTTATTAAAAAAAGTTCTAAATATTTTATGAGGTTTTTGTACATGTTCTTCAGCTCTGATACATCGGGTATCGCTTTCTTCAAATAAAATTTTCTCGGAATTTCTTAGTGTGATGAATTTTTTGTAAAATAGCAAAATTAATTTAAACATGAAAACATTTGAGTATCACAAAATTTAAAAAAAAAAAAAATTTAAAAAAAGATCATGTTTTTGTTTTAAGTTTTTGTGTACAGCAATACATACAATTTATAATCATGATGCATATATTTCTAGTGGGGCTCTTTATGGTAATGATAATGATACTGCCGACAGAATTTTATTACCACCACTATATATTAAATGGTTTTAGTTGTTCTGCGATACTATGCAATAATTCCTTTTGTGATGTATTTAAACTGTCTATAATAGAGGACTATTAGAAGAGCCAATACAGTACTTTTTTCTAAGTCAAGATAAACTTATAGTATAACAAAGAGTAATTTTTAATTAATTGTTCAAAGCAGGTAGCCGTCATTCGGGAAACAGTTGTAAATCACGCCGTTTGTGTTGCAAGAGTCATTTGAACACATCGCTAATGCAGAATTTGCCATTTTTATATGCCAAAAAAAAAAAACACTTTACTATAAAAACTAAATTACGCATAAAAACACGTATGCTTCATCCTGGGCCGGAAGTTGCTTCGAATGTCGCCGTAATATAGTAATGACATCACGAGAACAGCAGATACAAATACCACTGGCTGCGGGTGCACTTGCCTCGTCCACCCCTTACTGAGTCCTTACAATTACTCCGGAGAAGAATAAGGGGGAGGTAAGACAACACTTCTAGGACACTGCACCCTTCTCACAAACATTCCATTGTTATCCAGTTCGTTTCTTCAAAAGCTCGAGCACTCCGAATGACCTGAGTGAGGGGAAGGGGTCAATGATGGTGTCAGCAAAACACCCACCCTGGGTGCACTGGCGTAATGTCGAAAAGGTCGAAACGTCGGCTCTCCACGCATGCGCAGTTGCGCGCTCGAGCCGAGCTTCGAGGCGCGCGTGAAGCAGGAGACGGCCAGAAAGCACAGATCGCGAGGAGGAAATCGGGTAAACGGTCGGTGCGGAGCGAGAGACAGTGAGAAGGAAAAAAAAAAAACTTTCGCGAAGTGGGCTGGATAGAGAAAGAGACTGTCACCCCTGGAACGGCAGACAACCACTCTTCTCCCCCTCCGACTCGTATCAAAGCCACGCGTTATCTGCTCGCAATTATCGAGGCGAACGCTTCGTGACGCGAACGCGGAATGGTGAATTTCGCTTCCCCTTCCCTTTTCTCCCCTCCTTCATATAATTCTTCGGCTATACTGCACCACAGATATCTGCGAGATTTAGCAACGTCACGAAGAGGGTGGATGTCGCTGACGATTCCTGGAATAGAGTGGAGAGATTTGGGCGGCTCTTAACATCGAGGTCTTAGTGCCGATGAGGGTGAAACAAAGTGAGTACGTAGCAGCGCCGGAATGAAAGGGCGGGGAAAACGGGAGATCCCCGAGAAGACCAGCCGACCAGCGGCCATCGTCTGGCACGACTCCTACATGCAAAAATCCGGGAGTGACCCCGCCGGGAATCAAACCTGGTTCGCCTAAGTGGGAGGCGAATAGTCTAACCACTACACCACCGCGGCCCCATGATTCCTGGAATTCCATTAGATAGGGCGCAACTTGTGATTGTGTAAAAGGGAAGAAAGAGACTAACGGAAGATTAGATAATAACGGAAAACATCCCCCACGGTGGGATATGCATAATTGTGGAAGCCTTAACTACTGAATAAATTTTTATTTTATAAGATTGAGGTATTTTAGGTATGGTCCATACGGTATAAGAAGGCCACTTTCTGACAGTCAGTGAGTGGCAAATTGACGTATACGAAACAAACAAAGTGCCATTTACAAAATCTTGTATCAGCTGATGCACGAACGAACAGAAGTTAAAATTACGTTGGCTATCCTGAGTGCACTGCCAATGCACATCAGAAAAGCAGAAAATACGCGAATAAGAAAGAGTTCTTAGATTTATTAATACATTTTATTTTACAAGGTTACAAAACAATGGTTGTTAGTGTTAAAACTATACTTCGTGATAATGTAGTTATGTATAGGTGTTCAAAATGAAATGTACAATAGAACGATACTACGTGGAAAAGTTTTCTGAAGTTGTGCTACTTCAGAAAGCTTTTTCACGTCGTATCATCCCTCTCCAACCTCGCTTTCAACACGTCCTTGATATTAATTCCAAAAACATACAGAAATATTGCATAATATTGTTGAATAATTTTTTCTAATAATTTGACGAAACGACACGAATTTTAAATATATTTTCAGCCCATAATATCAGAACAATCAACTTTAAAAAATACGCTATCTGTTATCCAAAAACAGCGGCTCAAACTTCGTCGTAACGTGCTGTGCGTGCCATCTCTGGGATATTATGCGAGCTATTACCAGCCAGAAATTAACCGCTTTTCTGCCCGAAACTAGCGAATTTACAAACAGATGCCAATAGTTATATTTTTCCACGAGCTCTGCATAATTTTTAAAGTAACACATATTTCATGCACAACGATTTGGAGTACAAGTAATTTATATTCGGCCGGTAATCGTTAGTCTACATAAATTGTACGCCATATTGTTCTCTCGAAACCCATATCCTTGTTACCATAGAAATTGAGACACGCGTGAATAGTTTTTAAGCAATTCTAACTTTATTCCACGTCCATATTTCCAACTCGAATATTTTAGCTATAACGTCCAAAGTGTGATAATAGATACAACAGACCGTCTCGCAAATGTTAACCCAAATTCACTATCTCGGACAAATTAAAAAAGAGTTAGCAAATATTTAATTATTTGCAACATTTTATATTTTTACTTTTATAACCTACTTATTTTTTTAGACAGACGTCAGTCTTAAATTATTTTAAAATTTGTTTAGCATACAGTACAATGGCAAGGGGATTAACTGACAGCGTGTTGATAAAAAATACAGCCCCGACTTGATGGACCAGCTGATGGCGGAAGGATACGTAGTCAGATGTAGTCAGATGTAAGCAGTGGCGCTACTTTCGCAGACCTGTCAGAAAGTGGCCTTCTTATACAATTGAACTATAACAGTAATTAATTGATTAGAGTAACTCCTCAAAGAAGACTACATAGTGTTGTATTAATTTCGAAAGATAAATTGGTGCCCGCAGGAACTGTCTTTGAAGGTGTAGGCGGGACATGAAGGATTCGCCTCTAGGGTTGTTCCGGGAGTTGGGGGGGGGGGACACTTGGGGAACGCTCGGATCACGAAGCAAGTCAGATTCGAAATAGGTTCGGAGGAAGGCGAAGTGTACATGTCTCCGAAAGGCCCGTACTAAATAGGAGTGACGGGCACTCGCCAGAACTCCGAATTAACTGCATCAGCAGTCCAAGGGCATGCACGAATAATTTCGATTGTCTTGTTGAGGTCTGGGGAGTGCCAAACGCTCACCGGAACTCCGGACCAACTCCATCAGCTGTTTGAGAGCTGACGCGGAGGATTCACCACAAGGATAAAATACGTCACGGCACCGGTAGGAACACACTCGGTGTACGTTCGTGCGGGCTCACAATGAAAGCAGTGACGAGTTTTTACTAATTTAATGCATTCATCATACGATCTCAAATAACTCTCACTGAGTTAGCCGATGACTGAGGGAGTCTGGTGGTTGCCGCAAGCATTAGTTGTAGGCTGACGGAACACAACTGTGGACGAGACTACACCGCTACCGTCTTTGCTTTAATTATATACTATTATTTCAAAGATATGTTCGGCTTTGAAAAATTATTTACCTTCGAAGTAGTGAACTTATTGAAGTAGTCAATATTTTCTTCTCATTTAGTAGGAAGAATTCCGCACTGTGCTCTAATTTTACCTGCTCATCTTCCGTTCCCTCCCCCAAGACATAGCGGCAGATGGTATGGTTTTTTTCGTAAGGCATAACAGTAACCGTAGAACATAGGTCGCGTGCACACGAATTGACTGCCATGTTTTCGAACCTTCTGATTCACAACTGCGCATAACAGATCGTGTGCATGAGAGGTCCTGGCACAGTGAACAACTGGAATCGTTATACTTCATTTCTCATGCAGTTGCAAGTGCAACAGCCAATCAGAGATGAGTAGGTATAACATTTTCAACGAAGTTGTTTATAAAAAACAGGGGGACATAGTTATGCTGCAGAAACGAAGAAATGTCGCAAGATATAGATTTAGAGGAAATAACAGGCGATAGTGTATTAGCAAAAAAATTTTAAAGGATATCAATATCTTTACGATCGCAGAAGCAAAGATAAAAAAATTGCCAACTCTTTTAATTATATGCTATTTTAAACAAAAACATTAAAATACATATTTTTATTAACACTGGCCAAATGACGTCAGACTCGTCGCCAAATTTCATTGGCTAAAAATAATTCATAAGTATTCATTTCTGAATCAATTTTGCACAGGGTTTTTGGTCGTGTGAATGTTCTACTTTTAATAATCTATGCTCTGTGCCTGTGTATTTCGATTGCGAACTCACCAAAACAGTCGCCCAGGGTCGCAGGTGTAGTCTGTCTCACAAACGAGTGAACTTTTTTTGACAGTCCTGAAAGTACTCTCGAGTACAGTTATTTCCGTGACAAAATGTTTTCTTTTGATGCACTGGGCAGATCGACAGTCAGCTGAGTGTGTTCGTGTAAACATCATCCCTGTCAAGGGGAANNNCAACGCTGTATCCGTGGAAACAGCTGCGAACAGGACTGCCTTCAGAATCGCCAAAAAAAAAGCGCACAGGTTCGTGTGACAGACTATAAAGTCCATTCACAACGACTTTCAGACTTTTCTGATGTCCTGCTAAAGTTCTACTTCCAGGACAGTCATCCGCCTCGTGCAAACAAAGCTAAACCGATCTAGAAAAAATACACCAAATGCACAACGCACCGCATTCGTGCGCACTCAGTGTGATAATATTTTGCATGAGAACTATTCCTTACTAGGTATTACCAACACACCTGTTTTCTCACTGCTATTATTCATATTAATTATAAATTAAATATTATCATGTACAGTTTTAATATAAATAACATTAATTTTAATCAAAAATAAGGAACTTTTATGTTCTTTTATGGGTGTCGGATACCAAAACTATTAATAATTTTATTTTTGTACCAAACATTGTTTAACTTGCCCACATTGTATGTGATACCATTTTCCTCGAATATAAAATTTTCACACTTTATATTATTTTAATAATTTGACGTCAAATCCACAATTTTCTGTTTTGCTGCAGCCATTGTATCAAATACTAACAAAGTTGTAAAAAAAAAAAGTAAAGTAATGTCGTGGGCTACCACGTGACACGTACCGTATGTAATCACCAAATAACATACCATAATATATTATTATATATATTTGTTTACTTATCTGTAACAATTTTTTTAATGTCATGAACTGTTTATTTGGTGATCGGGATTAGTTTACATTGTAAATTTTTTTATGTTTACATCTTAGTTAACGGCATTCATTATTATAGCTGCAGTAAAACCGAAAAAAATTTGGATTTGATATCAAATTATTTAAAAAATATGAAGTGTAGATTTTTTTATTCGAGGAAAATGTCTTTACATACAATGTGTACTAGCTGAACAACGTTTGGAATAGTAATAAAATAATTAAATTTTTGGTATTAAGCGTCTTTAAGACAGTATAAAACGCTTGTGATATGTAACGTAATTAGGAAACAACCAAACCCGTTATACATGGGGTGATCTATCAAATGTTTGATTCAAAAAGTGTGTAGAAACCGTGAACAGAGTATACGTGACGCGGGGTGTAGAGTATGACTGTGCGACACACAGAATTTAATGTCGATTGTCGACATCTGTCACATATCGATAAAAGTTCGACATGTCGGTCTCGACATGTCGATCTGTATGTCGACCTCGGTAGTCGAGTGACATGTCGACCTCGGTATGTCGACCTCGACATGTCGACCTCGGTTTTTCGGCTGACATGTCGACCTCGACTTCGAAATGTAAACTCTGACATTGACAATTTATTATTGTCTGCATCCACACTACGATGAGGTTGTATTGCATTGGTTACACACTAGCAGCCATGATTCTTCCTAAATAATTCATTCACGAATATATATCTGTAATTAGAACCTATAGTACACGATAGTGCAAATGTCATGTGTCAATGTTTAGTATACAAATGATATATTAGAGAACATTTTCCACTGATTTAACAACATAATTATTGAAAATATTTTAGTAGACAATTGAGAGCTTAGGCTAAATTCTTACCAACGCACCATTATAATCATTATTCACATGAATATATTTTATCTTTATAACTCATTAAATGTAATTTATAAGTTGTATACACAGATTTTTTTTCCTCTTTTAGTAAACTATCGTTTTGACGTACACAATTTGGTGTACCAAAAATGTAGCAAACACTTGAAAAAAATATATACGTGTTGAAAATTTATTTGATGGAATATTTACTTTACAGATTAGAAAACTCGGCAATACTTTTAAGTGTTTCTTTCATGGAATACTACTGCCCAGTAACATGTTATGATATGACTGTAAACAGTGACATTTTCTTTTCAGTTTTCATTGTGCATTTTGAATATTACTGTGCTGCTATCCAGTAAGTAACCTTGAACCACAGAACATGTGGTGCGGCACTAAAAGTGCTATATTGTAGAAAAAATACTGTGTGGTTCAGAAGTTGGCGAGTATTTAAACAGTATTAGGAACGGCAAACTTAACAAAGCAGAGCGCAGTGATCTTCTACAAATTTCCGAAATGCTCACATGCTATTTCACTGACGAGTGGCATGGTTTTTGGATGGAACTGAATATTCCAATTTTTTTGTGATTTGATGTTAAACGCGGTGTGTGCGGATGTGCTGTTATCTGTTGCGTAAACATAACATGGCAAAGGATTTGTAAATACTGAAAATTGCAATTAAAATTGTTTGCTATAATTATGACTGATTGAGCGTATCAGATATAGCACAAATATAATTTTTGTTGCAGATTTATTAACATGCCACTTTTATTTCCGATGTCGAAAGCTAAATATACTAACCAACCTATTTCTGTATTAAAATTTAAAAATTGTCTACTAATAAATCGCTGAATACAAAATAATATGTTTACATATTAAAACAAAAAAAAACCGAATAAATATGTCAAAACATAGTTCTTAAATGTGGAAAGTCACTAACTTTGAGTAATTTTTTTTACCAACATCTACAAAATCAGATCCTAAATTTCGATTCCCAACATGACGGTAAATGAGATTGGTAAAATACTAGCTTCTGTTTAGCAGGATGTCAAGCATATCTCCCGACTGGCTATTCTTGTATTTTAGTGAGAGGCAGTAAAACCTGGCGTATGTACTTAACAACTACCCAACCCACTATGTTAAGCTCTGTGTTACCCAAATAACGAACAATTGAAAACATCGCGAAGAATTGTCGTGGCAAATTATTTTCTTCCATGTGGAAGTTTGATAAGACCTGCTCACCACATAATATTAGATTAGCATTAAACTTTCTTTAATACGTTGGTGCATTTGTGTTCAAGCATGAGCACAGTTGTAGGTTTTAGAGAGTAGTTAAATAAACCACAGAATTGTGTTAAATAAAATATAGCTGTTCTGTAAAAGGTCACTGCATTCTTTCCAACAGATAAATCTCAGTCTTAAGTTCAGTCCCGGGTATGGATGTATAAGGTTTCTACACTAATGTTTATGTTGTTTTTAGTTATTATTTGATATGTATTTTTGTGATACATGACTCTTTTTTTTTAAAGAAACGGGGAAAGGAACAGTTAAATGTGTTTCATTGAAACCAGACATTATCATTACATGTATCGCTGTTGAGCAAGTTAGAACACTGTTGGCAGTTAAATGCTAATTCATACGTCACATACTACATTTTAAAGCTTGGATTCTATTTTTCAAACTGACCATGCACGTAAAACACAATACCCACTCACAGCAGAATTCTTGTTTTTCTTTTTTTTTTTAATGAGAACTAAACAATTATAATTTCGTACAAAAATACTTCACTCGTGTAGATGCGCAGATGAAGTATTTTTGAAAACTTAATTTTCGACAATATAGCACTAATCGCGAAGTTTGAACAAAAGTATTTGAATCAAATAACTGTAAATTGTAATGACCGAGGGCTTCCATGTAAACAGAAGGACCTTATTACGATATATTTAAGGTTTGCTTTCGTTTTTATTATGGTCATTTTAAACCAAAAAAAAAAAGGAAATATTTTTATACTAACTCTACCTAAATTCTAATCACCCAATGCTGGTTTCCAACTCTAACCTACTGTGTTCGGTTATGCACCCGTAAGTTCGTATCGTGTTACTTCAAATGCAGCGAAACTAAATGCATTAAAAATTAAATTATTCATAAATCACTGTACTTCTTCGAAACGACGGCAGAGGCATATATACAGATGCCAGCCGTTCTTATTCCCATTGATTTCCTATTCTTAGACGAAGATAGGTTCCTTTCTTTAAAAAATTTTTTCTCATATTTTATGTTGCTCTGCGCTCACAAGACTCTGGTAAAAAAAAACATGTCTAAATGCTTGAAGTATTAGCAATTAGGCGGCACCGTTAAAATGAAAAAGAAAATTGAATGGTTGCTACTTTTCCCGTATTTTCAAGGCGAAACTTCCGTCGAAAAACCGAACACACAGAGCGTGTAATGCAATCCGTGAGAGACTTACGGGACTGCCGCCGTCTTCCTCTCGTCATACATGACAGGTTTCGGTTGTCACCTCCCATACTAACGGCGCGCCCGCTTTTCCATTTCCGCAAGCGGTTTCGTTCGCAGTTTGCCCCTGGAAATGTGCGGTTTATTTTTTTTTACGAATATTGCGTTTGATTGCTAAACTATAAACTATAGAAAATAGCTATATGCTGCTGCAGACATTGTTTTGTTTCTACTGGCTTACTGAAGCGGGGTGAATAAATTACTTATTCGTAAACTTAATAGCCTGAGTTCCAGAATATTTTGAAAATTATCTTTTAAAGAAAATTACACAATCAAGATACTTTTTCGTAATTTTTTTTTTTCATATTATTTTTAAGTCTTCGAAAACATTGATGAAATCGTATTAAAATATTTAATGCCAGAAATTTCGAATTCATTACGTCGGTCTCGACAAGTTTGTACGTCGCCCTCGAAGTGTCGCCCTCGGCATCGACATGTCTACCTCGACATGTCGAAACAGATTTTCAGAATAATATCGACACATCGACGTACATTACATGTCGGTGTCGCTTTCGACATGCCGCACGGCCCTAGTGTAGAGTCTCCGGTGACGGGCAGGACAGTTTGTCTTCGGCGCCGGACTCGGGTGCAATGAACTCTCAGCGCCCGCCCATTCGGCGGAGGTGCGGCTGGGGGTCTCTCCC
>NQII01000030.1:1498589-1510334 GCA_002778355.1 Clitarchus hookeri | reverse complement strand
GAGGGGGGAGGAAACATGGCCCGGGGATAAATGTCAGTGGGTCAAGTTACTGCACGTCGCGTTGAGGTAGCCGCGGCTACACGAGGTTAACCGAAGGATGACGAAGGAAGGAGAGAAGGGGACGGAGGGAAATTGATTTTTTTTTTTACCTTCGCTTCGCAATTCCGCGCGTGGGCAACGAGCGAAGAGTTTGCAGAGGGCGTCGCCGAAGTCCTTTTTTTTTTATCGCAATAATTTAATCTTACTTTTTTTTTTGCAAGTCACCTTTTGGTTGAGAAATTCAACGGCTCCTCCATTTCGCATCGTGTCGACGTCGGTTACTGAGGTTGCATATTCGTGTCCAAAATACCTAAATTATGTTAAAAAAAATCATGACATTTTTTTAACGTTTTTTGTGTACTGCTAAGTGCAAGATTATAATCAAACTAGAGACCTCTCGCGCTGTATTCTGCCAAATGCATCATCAGGATTGGAAAAAAAAACTCCCGAGTTCAATGCCCTATAAGTAGAGACCTGAAAAATTCGCGGTTTCATTTCGGGACAATCTAGAATCCAAAACCTCGTACGTTTGTATTGCTTATGCTATTGGTCTACCCGTTAGTTTACACCTCCTCGACAACTCTGAGCCAATAATAAACACACAATAAAATGCAGACCAAATCGCTGCCTTCCACTAATAAAACAAGCAACCAATGAATAGTGATATTTGCATGATTTTACATAAGACAATGGAGTACAGCCTACGGGTCATCGAGCTCGCGAATTTCTCAGGTGTCTACCTATAAGTTATAATTGACGAGAAACAGATTTTAATGTTAACGAGGATGTAGCCGTTTTTCTTTTCCCCTGCTATTTATTATTGGCCTGGATCTCCCCCGGTCGTCTACAGGTTGTCCAAAAGTAAAAGCAGCAGAAAAGTAAACATATTTCAAATTTTATCCATTCACCATTTTTACCCCTTCTTATCAGTTTATCGTTGAAACCTCTCTCCAGCAAAGCTTTCTGGTTCGATATTTACGAGGAAAAACTTCAACTCTCATAAATTCTAATAAATGAATCAACATTTTGAAGCTCTAATTTTAATTATAACTAAGAGCAGTGAAATTTCGCGAAAAGATTTCAATACAAGTTATATTTCAGAACACTGTGGGGTCGTTTACCTATCTTGATTGACTGAATTACTTTCTGACACGCTTTCTCAAGCAGATAGCGACCAATGGCAATAGACAAACTGCTGTTGGGTGCTTATAGTACATATTAATATCTACCATGTACTTATGTTTTTTTTTCGCGAAAAATCACTAGCTCTAAATAAAACCCGTCTTCGCTTCAATTTAGAGCCGCTGGTCTCTCAGCGCGTAGTACATCTCTAATCAGCCAAATTCCAGCCTTCGAAGTCACATGCATTTATGGGTCACAAGTTTTCAAAACTGCTTTAATGAATTCTTATATAAAGTTGTTTAAGCTATCGTTAGCTAGTATTCGTGCACTATACCCCGTTAGTGCATTATAGAAAAACTCCTACATATTTACTTCAGTATTGATTTAAGTAGGAGCATACATATTAAGAAAACGATAGAATATCATTCCTTAAGGAAAAAATCTTATAATATTTTTCGGCAGCAATTTATAGGGTTCCGTGCCTTTTTCGTACAAATATTTTTAGCTGTAACAAATGCATTTAGCTCTAAACCTGGTAAAACGTATTTCGAGAAGAAAATATGTCTCAGAAGAGAACGATTTTTACAGAAATGCATGGGATCACATTCTGTAATAATTTGAGTTGTTATAATATCAAAGTTATTTCCCTTAGGCTGTATGCAGGGAGATGGTGCATCTATTGACCTATGAACTCTTTTAAGTTATGTATATACTCTTATACTTGCTGGTTTTGCCCTAGTGATTCTTCTTCCCCTCCTCAGTAAATACTGATATTGGTTAACGTTTACTTATATTCAATAATTTCATGTAATTCATTGCAGTTTTTTTTTTTTGCTGCCTAGCTGTTGTCGGCCAATAATAAGGCGACAACTTACAAAAATACAGAAGTAAAAGTGTACGCAATCTATGATAAAATGACACAAGGAGGACAAGGAGGTAATGAAAAACAGGATAACGAACAGAGCATATAGAGGAAAACTAAAATTTAATAAAAATTGTTGACATAAAATTTTTAATCTTAATCAATAAGTGATGTTAATAATAGTTATCTTTATTCACTTTATATATCGAGGCTCTTCACCCAATACGATTGTGGGATTGGGAAGGAACACAATAAGTGACAGAACTGGGAATTACTTAGAATGAAGCTGGAAAACAACTTGTGAAAAATCACCCCCGTTTCCCCCTACCAGAATCAAACCCACGTTCGCCCGAACGCGAGTCAGGCATGCGACCACACACATTCGATATTCGCAATAAAGACAAACTAGAAATAAGTCGATTGTACTTATTGCCATAAAAATTCGCGCACCCTTTAAAAATCACCTTATAACAGTGAAAACTAGTAAATTTTTTCGCCAATGGATAGAATGGAAAAGGTAAAAGTTTTATACAATGGCACATGCACACATGTCCTACGAGGTCGCTGACGTTGCTCTTCGTTCAGCGTATTCGAACAGTTACGTCCAACTTTTCTGAAACTCTGCTTACGTTCTACTTCCAGGATATTCCTCCGCCTCGTGTGACCAATGCTTAACCAAGTCTAGCAGATCAGACCAAAGGGACAACGCACTACATTCGTGGGCACTCGGTGTAATAATATTTTGTGTAAGAACTATTTTTTACAAGGCCTAACAAACACGCCTGTTTTCTCACTGTTTTTAATCTAATTTATTATGAATAAAATATTATAATTTATATATAAAATATAAGTAATATCGGATCTAACCAAAAATAAGGTAATTTTATGTTAACTTAAGTATAAAACGCATTTGATAAATTGCATGTTTAGGAGAACAATCAAACACGTATCTTTAAAGGTTAGATTAAAAACGTGTGAAGAAACCGCGAATAGACTACACAACAGCGTGTATGATGTGACACAGAGGAGTGAGTACGCGCCCGAGGTGCGCAGTAGCCACTCCGTGCTCCAATATGGGCCTGCTTTTGTGCCAGCACAACTATCATAAACGACGTGGATATAATTTGAGGTTAGAATACTGCTTACGTGAAACAAGTGATTTGAGATGTTTGTAAATTACTTCCGACAAATTTTATTGCAATATGATTAAATTCAAATAGGTGATAGTATTTTAATTCATATTAAAGGACTTGTTTTTTGAAAGTTAAAATATAAACGAGAATGTTTATCAGTGTTGACCTTGTGACTTTGACAGTTGTATTGGTGGGAGTACATGCGCAGAAGAAGATAGTCGGTCTACTTCATATATACTCCATGGAGGTTATTAACGAGCGATAGGCAAGACGAAATAAAAAGCCGCACGAATGACAGACGGAGTTCGAGAGAGTCAGGCCAATAAGGCAACCGAGTAATTAAGAACACGGTGTTGAAGCAGCCGCCTTACACAGCGAACTGTAGCCGCACTTGCCATTAAAATGGTGTCACTGGCCAGCAAAATTTTTGAACACCGTTCGCCAATCAGTGCCTGGTAAGTTACTTGCCAGCCGGCAGCCCAGCCAATAGGGAATCTTCGTGCAACACGCGGCAGCCGATGAGACACATAACTCCGTTTTAGAGCCTCGCGCAGTCAATCGACGTGTAGGTACGCCCACAAAACTTCTGTATTTTTTTTTATCTATTCTGTGATGATAACCTACTGATAGTGAATTGGAAAATATTCTAATTCGTTTGGGGACCATCTAGGCCTTTAAACACTCATACGTTGGTGCTACTTTCGTCATTGGTCCACGACTGGTTTCCCGCCTCCAGGAAGTCAACAAAGTGCCAAATTAGCAACTTGGTAAAATATTTACTTTTCAAATAATTTAACAGATTCACTAGACCAACGCGTGGATAAAGTGATCAGCCCCACGGCAATTTTAATTTTACGTACTGTGGAAGAATACACAATGTGCTTGCAAGTAGATCTTAAGCAGGTCTTTCAAAAGTGCTCAGTTTGCCGTGGACAGCGTATACGTGATTGTACACAAGACTGTGGGGGTCTAGCCTGCAGGTCGGCGAACTCGCGAATTCTTCATGCCTCTACTTATGGGGCCGCACGACGGATTGTTGCATTGGTTTCCTCCTTTCCAACGACGCACCCATCTGCGCCGTTGAACTTTTGGCGTACCTTCTCCGTCCTGCGGCTTGCGTCCCGTGATCCCGGCGATTGCGGAGCGAACGTAGGGCGTTGGCGGACACAGAAAAACCGCAAAGAGCAAGTTCCGCCTGGGAGAGAAAGCCTCCCCGCTGCTCCATAGCGACGTCAGTGGAAGGCGACAGGGGGTGATGGCATGAAGATAACGACCGAAAATGAGCCGCAAAGAGTTCCTGAAATGCTTCAGCAGCGTATTACTCGGTTGGAGTACCTAAACGTTATCACTAGGTACCCAGTTACAATTGGTGAGCGGTCGAAAGTCATGCTGGCTTCGGTTCTTTAATGTATAGGCTGTGCAAAGTAAACCGAGCTCTTCTGAAAAATCTGCTGATGATCTACTTGTATGCACGTTGTGTATCCTTTCACCATATGTTAAATTAACATTGCCATGGGCCTGACCACTTTATTCATTCGTTGGAAAAGTGAAATTGTAAAATTATCAGAAAAGTGAATATTTTATTAATTTCTTTATTCCTACACTATTATTCATTAAAAAATATTACAGAAAGCAAATGAAATAATTTCAGTATCCCCAAAATGTTTACTTGAAACAATTTAATTTCTACTTTACGGCACGGAACTACATTTCTTGCGTCGTTACCAGGCGCATCCTAGTAAATATGCCGGATAAAATATATGCAGGTACGGACAGTGGGATTTTTCTATGGTTGAATTAAAAAGTGCTCAGTTAACCGTGAACAGCCTATACCACGTTGTTTTCTGGTTTATCCCATTCAGAAACATTTTAGTTTATGGTTTGTCGCTGGAAATTTCAAACTATGTACATAATAATATGTAATATATATACACTGAAGAGCCAAAAAAACTGGTACACCTGCCTAAAATCGAGTAGTCCCCCCGACCCCCTCCTTGAGCACGCAAAAGTGCCACAATACCACGTGGCATGGACTCGACTAATGTCTGAAGGTATGCAGGAGGCAATTCACACCATGAATCCTGCAGGGCAGTCCACATTTACAATCTGCGCCAATTTGAGAAACGGTTGCACGTCTGTCACGTTTAATGATTCCCGTCAGTCGTCGTTTGTCCCGTTCTTTCACGATATTTTTCCGGCAGCAGCGATGGCGACGATGTGATGTTTTACCGGATTCCCGATATTCATGGTACTCTCGTGAAATGGTCGTACACGAACATCCAAATGTTATAGCCACCTCGGAGATGCTGTGTCTCATCTCTCGTGCGGCGACTATAACACCACGTTCAAACTCACTTAAATCTTGATAACCTGCCATTGTAGCAGCAGTAACCCATCTAGCTGCCGACCGCATCGCGTTACTCTGATTGGTTCCATACCTCTGTTATTTGCATACGCACGCCTATACCAGTTTGTTTTGGCTCTTCAGTGTATAACAATATATATATATATATATATATATATATATATATATATATATTGTCCATTCATGGTTACTTCCGACTTTTCTGAATCCTTGCTTAAGCCCTACTTTCACGCTGTTCCTCCGCCTCAAGCAAACAAAGCTTAATCAAGTCTATACAAGTAGACCTACGCCAAGAGTACAACGCACCGCATTCGTGCGCACTCATTTCAGTTTTAACCAGAAATAAGATAATTTTATGTTAACAGAAGTGATACACGCCATATAACCAGACACGCCATACTTATGGTGGTTTTTCAAATGTTTTATCTAAAAAGCGTGAAACTACTGCGAAGAGACCATAGCTGGCTTATCCTTTAATATTTACGTATATTATCAAGTTTTTGACTCGGCTAAGTTCTTTGCAGACCAATCACTAGAGACCAGGGAATTTAGTGGATTCATTTGACGTCAAGATATACTCTAAAATCCGTTGCGTGGGACCTGTTCGGGATTCGGTTTTGGTTAATGTTCCAGTTCCGCCCCAGACCAGAAAGCACAGTTTTTTTTTTTTGCACTATGGTTCTTAGATTTAAATTCGTCCAGGACGTGGCTTACAAACTGCGAACCAATTGAAAAATAAATTCTAATGTGCATTTCTTTGAAGTCTAGCTAGTCCTCAGAAGAATCTCCCGGTCTCCACCATTCACAAACGCTCTGCTTAAGAGAATCGGAACTCTCATTGTCCCAGTGGAATGGTATGGTATAGTGGCTTCATGCGTGCATGACGGTCAGTTACGAGAAAAAATAACTATCAGACATGTGCACAGTAAGTTGAATCCTAGGTAAGTCAACTTTCCCTGCAGTAATTTATCGCATCTCTCTATGATTTTAGGTGTTGAAAAAAATAAATTTTTTGTCGCGTGCTTTAAGTCGACAGAGCATTTGTCCCGTTATCAAAAACAATGAGTTGTAGGTTTCGCGTTCGGCTATAGCAGTATGAACTATTCAGAGTCGTAGAGGGGTTTACGAGTAAGCTACCCACAGGAAAGACCATTGTGCACTGAGTGAACAGTACCGGCAAAAAATAATCTTTCTCTGCATTGTGTACACAATTGTGTACTCTGGACCAGAGCGGGAACTAGTTTAATTTCGCAGTTTTAATTACACAGAAGAGCCAAAAAAAAAAAACTGGTATAGGCGTGCGTATGCAAATAACAGAGTTATGGAACCAATCAGAGTAACGCGATGCGGTCAGCAGCTAGATAGGTTACTGCTGCTACAGTGGCAGGTTATAAAGATTTAAGTGAGTTTGAACGTGGTGTTATAGTCAGCGCACGAGATATGGGACATAGCATCTCCGAGGTAGCGATAACATTTGGTTGTTCGCGTACGACCATTTCACGAGTGTACCGTGAATATCGGGAATCCAGTAAAACATCACATCTTCGACATCGCTGCGGCCCGGAAAAAGATTGTGAACGAACGGGACAAACGACGACTGACGAGAATCATTAAACGTGACAGACGTGCAACCCTTTGACAAATTGGCGCAGATTGTATTTGTGGACTGCCCTGCAGGATTCATGGTGTGAAATGCCTCCTTCATACCTTCAGACATTAGTCGAGTTCATGCCACGTCGTCTTGCGGCACTTCTGCGTGCTCGGGGGCCCTACACGATATTAGGCAAGTGTACCAGTTTTTCTGACTCTTCAGTGTATACATAAATCTATTATAGATTCATTGGTTAACGTTTAGGCCTCTAAATCTCAGATACAAGTGTAGCGCGGAATATGCTATATTTAAGAATTATTTTTATTTTTTAAACCTTGATGTGTATTATTATATTTTTACTTCGCATCATAGGTTTGTAATCATATTATAATAACAATAAAACCGAAATAAATGCGAACTGACGAACACGGCGACATGTAAATCCCGTTAGATACGTAAGAACACTATAACTGGGACATGGTTATAAACACGCCACACCATTGGCTGACAGCTGGCCAATAACGAACGTAGTAGAGTAAGCGTATCCGGTGTGGTCTGGACCAATACAACGTTAGGTATGTAGGGGGGGGGGGATATAGTCCAACAGAACTGTTATTCCTGTAACGGTGAGTGCAGGAGGCTCACTGGAGCTTGTGGTGAAAGCCAGTAAATAGAGACCTGAAAAATTAGCGAGTTCATTGGCCTTTGAAGGCTACACTTCAGAGTTGCTTATACAATCAAACACATTCCAAATGTTTATTGGCAGCTTGGTACTACAATGAAATGCCATGATTGTGCCTGCATTTTTCTGCATATTTATTATTGGACCCGAATCTTTCTGGAGGTGTCAAGTCGTGGGGCTGATGCGAAAGTAACAAAAACAATTTTTGATGTTTAAATTGTCTGGGAACTAATTGGCAAGTATTTCACTCGCTACCAAAAAAACTGACCTCACATTGATCACTTCAATGGTCCTCGTGTCGATCTCTGACCAACCACTGCAGGAAAGGAGGAAATTTTATCCTGGCGGAGATTATCATGGAATTACTACGGCTGTTTCCTCGTGGTGCTTCTATTTCTTCCACCTTTTTCACTCCACCACTGTTCCATCGCCATCCCATGCAGTCGCTTCAAGCTGTCTTGGAGAGTAATGTTGTACCTCAAGTAGGAAAGGTAAATTCCATTTAATTTCTATATTTCGAGGATGTATTACGATTTTCTGACACGATATCGACAATGACTTAATTAAAATATCAAATCATTTGAAAAATAACATCCGGCATGTTTTTAGAGCAAATATGAGCATTTTATATTTAAACTATTGATTTCTACAAATTTTACAACGTTAAATGGGTTTCTTGAAGTCACAGGACTGGATTGTTAATATATATTCGAAATACATTATTTAGTTCACCTGCGGTGTTTAACTTCTGGATGTTTTAACTTTAAATGCAATTTACAAAAGGTAAATTTGAAATACAGGCAAACCACTCAACAATGTTCAAAGAAATATTTTCTTATAACATGAACAATTAATTTGAGCTGGGCCCTTGCGAATCAGGTTTGTTTCAATTTTTAGTTTTTCGCGAGAAAAATTTATAAATATAAAATTTATGTATTTCGTTTTATTCGTTTTCGAAGTATTTTCCCTCCATTGGCATACTACTTTTTTTCTTCTTCTGATTATTGCTTTATATTTCAACGAAAATGGATTTAATACGTTAAAAATGTAGAAAATAATTTTAGACACTTGAACAACCTTTGCTTGCAAGACCCCGATGTTAAGAGCTGCCCATACCTCTCAACTTTTAACGACCTTAACCCCGATTACAGGAGTAGCAGTGGTGAATAACATCCTTCTTAAACACACACACATTCTCTCTCTCTCTCTCTCTCTCTCTCTCTCTCTCTATATATATATATATATATATATATGGGAGAAATAATTTAACGTTCAAACCAAAGCCGACGCTTTTTTGTAGTTTTGTGGATATGGGCATGCTTTTTAAAGAGAGTTTGGCTGAATTTTGCGCATAAAAGCCACGACTTTATATGGCTTTTGCGTTATTGGCAGAGACCTGTAAAAATCATGACATTATATCGGGACAAGGTAGACTTCACTGCCCTGTAGAGCGCTGAGAGCAATACGTGATATCATTGGCTGGTGGCATTCAGGCGAGATATTTTACCTGTGCGACAGCATTACGGGAGACTGGTTAACACTAACGCTAAAATATTTTTTTAGGTGGCGCGGCACGAACTGTCTGCCGATAACAGACGTATGATGTGCGTACAGCAACTTGGAGTAAAGTCTGATGCCTTATTGTAACACAAATTTCACATGCCTCTTGTTATAGGTAGGGGCAGTGATATTTCGCGAAAATATTTCGAGACTAGATACAGTCCAAAGCTCTGTAGGGTCGTCCAGCTTCTTTGACTTGCTAAAAAATGTTCTGGCTCGGGTTAACCGTTAACCGTTAACCGTTATAACGAATCACGAAGGTTCAGTGTCGGAGTTACTTAGTCCTGAGCGGCTTGGTCAAAGACTGACACGGCACCAGTAGACAAATGAGGTATAACAACAGCTGAGGTGTTTATATAGTATTGAAGTCTACTGTGTGCTCCGATTTTTACGCGAAAAGTCACAGGCCCTAGTTATTGGTTTCCCTTTTGGGTGTATTTGAATACATCTCTTCTTTTCTAGAGATTTGCGCTGCTCTCAACAGCGAGGACTTGAGAGCCGATGAGCATACTTGGGGGTTAACAGTTTTAAAAAATAACGATTCAAATTAATTGTTAAAAAAAGTGTGCAATTTTTAACTTAATTAAATAATTTTAAAACTAATTAACCTTTAATTTATATATGCGTTAAAATATCTGGTTAACGATTAAAACTAAGGTTATTCAACGTGGTAATCGCCTGGAGGGCGAAAATGACAACGGAATATATGCAAATGCTACTAATATCTTGACAAACTTCTTAAAAAAATACGCAACGTATTTGACGGCAGACGAGTTACACACCTCAATATGCAGATCGATACACTGACGTTATGCGCTGAATCGAAGATCATCGTTAGTAACACGCAACGCGATTGTGAGGTAGGCGAGATGCCATCGTCGCTATCTATCGATACAATCTCTCACTACGCAAAAATCACAGTTGCACCGTTGATGGTCCTCGTGTGGCATGCTGTGCATTACGATTGTTTTTGTAGTCACGTCTCTGGTATGGTTTTGTGCTATAAGAGTTTATTTTAGAGGTTTTATTTGAAATGGTTTTGTAGAAGATTGTTAATTCATCATTTTAATAAATAGGCCTACCTGATTCGGCATCCAGGAACCAAATTGTGTTAACTTTTTTCTTGGACTGTATATTTTGATTTTATGTTTTGAATACGCATAGACGAAAAACTTTTTGAGAATTAATTTTTACTGTAAAATTGTTCTTGTTCCTTAAATTTTAACTTAAATCTGTTAATTTTGTTTTAACTTAAACTTTAATCAGTTAATTTGCATGGATTTTAACTTCTAACATTATTTTCACCGCCTGAAATTATAAATTTCTGTGACTGAAAGTGTTAGTAATTGTTTTAGCAATAAATCGCGTCTGTAATACAAACACTGGAGTGCTGTAATGTCTAGCCACTCCCTAGTCTATATACAAAGACCAAGAAAATTAGCGATTTCGGGGACTCGTCCTCGAAATCACTAATTTTCTTGGTCTTTGCATATAGATAAGGGAGTGGCTAGAAAGTACAGCACTCCAGTTACACATCGGCCGTGGTGGCTAAGCGGTTAGACTGCTCGCCTCCCACCAAGGCGAACCAGGTTCAATCTCCGGCCGGACCACTCCCGGACTTTCGCAAGTGGGTATCGTGCCGGGCGATGCCGCTGGTTGGCGGATTTTCTCGGGGATCTCCTGTTTCTCACGCCCTTGCATTCCGGCGCTGCTCAATTCTCACCTCATTTCACACTCATCGGCTCTCAATACCTCGTTGTTAAGAGCCGGCCAAATCACTCCACTTTAATGAGTGTACAGTCAACAGAAAGCAATAACACTATCTTACACCAGTTCGCAATCTGCCACTGGGCAAAGGTTGCTTACATAAAATTGGCCCTCACCATGCCATTCCGTTTCTGTGGGCTTGCTTGCGTTGTCTCTTTTAGTCGGCCTTTCTTGAGAGGTCATCGGTACGGTTAGCGTCCCCAACGCCGTAGGAAAAAAAACCTGCAACTCAAAAACTGAACTTTTATGATTGGTCTGCAAGCGCCAATCCGAGTCAAAAGAAAATGTATCATCCAATCATGAAACGGCCAGGACGCTGAAGTGTTTTGCAAGATATGTTGACTCAAGAATTTTTCCGCGATTTTCCGGTGTCTTTTATCTATAACCCGTAGTGGCAGGTGGAAATCCGCAATGTCGCCACGATGGCTCCGCTTCCGTGTCCTTGGGTATTATTTAGCGACCGGGGCGGCGTCAGAGCGGAGGAAACGAGATCTCCTCTCCCGTGCACGGAGTCCCGTGTTTACACACCCGAGTTCCCCCCTCCCCCTTCATCGTCGTCGATGACGAGAGGTCGTTGAACCCGGCCGTACTGGCAGACGGCCCGGTGCAGGCAGGACGACGCGC
>NQII01000030.1:1346293-1490211 GCA_002778355.1 Clitarchus hookeri | reverse complement strand
TAAACCAGCTTTTACCTTTCCCTCCGGAGTTGATTATTCAGGGGATAAAATTAAATTCTTGAAACTATTAACATTGTTAATACTACAGAATTGCCAAATGCATTCAGCATAGTTAGGGCCAGTGGCTTTTCGCGTAAAAATTGGAGCACACAGTAGACTTCAATACCGTATACACACCTCTGCTGTTGTTATACCTTCATTGGCTGCTGGCACCGTGTCCGTCTTTGACCAAGCCACTCAGGACTAAGTAACTCCGACACTGAACCTTCGTGATTCGTGAGCAAACAGTTAACACGGGCCAGGACCTTTTTTTAGCCAATCAAAGGAGTTGGACGACCCTACAGTGCTTTAGACTGTCTCTTGTCTCAAAATCTTTTCGCGAAATATCACTGCCCCTAAGCATAGTAAAATTAAATTAAAAATTATAATCACGTAGTGCATATGCTAAGTACTGAAGTTTGTATGGAGAACTGAAACTTTATACGTACTGCTAAACATGATATTTGGACGTAAACATGATGCACAGTGCCACACTCCTCAAGTAGCCCTCTCCTCAATGGGTACCTAGATCCGCAACTGATTCTCTTGAAAGGTGTACAGTTTTTTTTATTGGTTGTTATCCTCTATATATATCAGCCTTTAAAGCGCGGTTTACAGCACTTCCGTAGAGGTCCGCAATTTTCTAAAATTCGTTCAGTGACAGGTTAGACTTGAAGCAACGTCTGATCGGCTACAAGTAGATATATTATGTCGATCCGAGGACAAGGGCCGAGGGCTGCGGATCTGCGGATCCGTCGTCGTGTTAGAATTTCCCGTTTTTCCCTCAACATCGACCATTTTCCCCTTGAAATTGTCTTTTAGCCTTAAAATTTCCCATTTTATCAAACAATTTGTGTGAAAATAGTGCTTGCTCCTCAATGTGGCTGACTGGAAGCCTCCAAAAGCCAATTATTGAGCAATTTGTAAGATTTGAGGGGCTTCCTTAATACTTGTAGGCCACCAACCCCTCGCCCCACCTTAACCAAGTTCACCTCAATCCCTTCTCACCTTCCAAACATGAAAAAAAAAAAAAAAAAAAAAAAAAAAATATAAAATCTTAAAAATCTAGTAACACATAACATTAGGCGCTCTTCCGTTGTTCACCCCACCACCACCACCATCTACTCACCTCCTCTCCACACCACATCTTCTCTGGTAATTCTTATAAGATAAATAAAATTAGAAATTTTTTTAAGAATCGATGAAAATGTAAAGTTAACCTCGCACTCACCCCACTACACTCAACTCACCACCTTTCCACTCACACCCCTAGCAATTATTATAAAATAGAGAAAAATAGCAAAAAAAAAATTCAAAAAATCGAGGAACATAAAACGTTAACCTCACACTCAAACCTCCACCCTAACCATCAACCCCTGCCCCTACGTACTAACATTCCATTAATTAAAAATCGAGAAAAAATAGATTATAAAAATTGAGGAACATATGACGTTAATTCCACACTTACCACACCACCCTGGCCAATTTCACACCCAAGAAATTATTACAAAATCGAGAAAAGTCATAAAAATCTAAAACTCGAAGAACATATAAAACTAGACCTTCTTCCCTTGCTCAACTCTCCACACCTCTCCCGCAACACCTATCCATTACAGAAAGCATTGATTGCCCCCTTTCACCCTTCCCACTGTTCAACACCTTCCCACACTGCTTTTGTGAGTCAGGCCTGACTTGACCTTCGCTCTCCTCGCCCCAATTCTGCTGCAACGAACCAACATAGAATGTATCACAATATTAATCCATTCTCATTTTTATGCACTTCATTTCAACGTATATACCTTTGCTACATTATCAATGATTATGCACATTCAGTGATTTGCCATTACAGCAAATATTTAAGTACTGACACTATATTTTTCTCACATCATTTGATATATTTTTTTTTATCATGGTCACTTACATTACCAACATGTAGTGGCAGATCTGAAAATCAAGACCATCATATTCTCTATATCAGAGAAGTAGGCAGGATACAACACCAGCGTCCTCCTATGGTCCTCTTCCAGATGCTGTGCGGCCAGTTCACTGGCACACTACCAGATGCCATGTGCGCTTCGACATACCTGATCATACTACTTACGTGGAATAAAACATTTTATTAGGGCATTTTCAACTCGGCATTGTATTGGCAGGGAGTTGACCAGTCACGAACGTTGCACGGAATAGTAAGCGCGTCCATTGTTGTGTGAGCTAATAACGGGAACACGGAGGCCAACAGAACTGGTGGTTGTGCAGTCGTGAACATAGGAGATCGATCTGCTTCTCTCTTGTCTTAATTGCCAGTAAATCTGCGGCGCACTCAAAGTGTTAAGTACTCTGCGGTCGTACGCACGCAGGGCGTGTCAAGTGAACAACGGGCGGTATGCGTTACTGCCGGGAGGATATTTATCGAGGCCAGCCGCTCTCGCCCTACCTTCTCCACGAAGTTGTTTGATGTGATTACTCGCGGCGCGAGTCATCTCCGGGGAGGACCGCCGCGCCGGCTGAATTAGCCCAGATACATCTCAAGTGTGCTGAGCGTGGCGCCTAGCCAAACGGTCCAGCCCAGCCACGTTTCACTTCCAGTGTCGTGAGGCACCCGCCCTCTCACCTGACGGACGCAAACTGCGACTCCGTAAGCTTTAAATAGGTGCCGCGGTGGTGTAGTGGTAAGACTACTCGCCTCCCACCAAGGCGAACCGGGGTCCGATTCCCGGCGGGGTCCGGTTCCCGGATATTCGCACGTGAGAACCGTTCCGGGCGATGCCGCTGGTCGGCGGGTTTTCTCGGGGATATCCCGTGTTTCCCCCCGTCCTTGCATTCCAGCGCTGCTACACACTCACCTCACTTCACCCTCATCGGCATCATTCTCTCCACTCCACCATAGTATGTTTAAAACACGCTTCTTTTTCTAACACTTTGAGCCCTGGATTGTTACGAGGTATGCTCGTGCTTGAACGGTGCTGTATCCTCTCGGTGCACACAACAGGATCTTATACCCACCGTGGAGTTGGGGGGAAAACGACATGTAATACGGCCACTCACGAGCAAGCTTGGAGGCACCCGTTACACACGTGGCGTGGTGTGACGTCGGCTTCAGAACCACGTGTTAACACTCTTAGTACTTCTGACGTGTTATTACGTCACCTGCCATATCATTGCGACATCCGCATTCTTTGAAGTCACGTGTGAAGAAATATCACTTTGAAGGCAGTTATCGTGAGGATCTCTGCGACGCAACGTCACGTTAGCGACACTCGGAAGTGTAAATATCTCAAATGAACATGATGGATTGTGTATCAATCTACGTAGGAAGGAACATTTGATTGGTACACTTTCCACTCGGCCTCATGTTGGCAGATATGCGGCCAGTAATGAACGTTGTACAGTATTGCAAACGTGCGCGGCGTTGTGAAAACCAATACGACAACTGTAAATGGGACTACAAACACCAACAGAACTGCTGATCTTGCAGTCGTGGACATAGACGACTCACTTCTATGTTGTACAAAATGTGTAGTTAATCTTTACCGCGCTCAAAGTGTTAACACTCAAGAGGACTACGCTAGACTGTAGCTCGAACAATACTACTTAGACAAATTTTCTTAGCTCCTTGGAAACAAAACTAAGTTTCATTGTTCCACTAGTAATTTTTTTTTTTTTTAGAAGTTCTTACACGACCACTACAGCGTACTAAATTTAATTTTCCCTACTAATGGTTTTTTCATATTTTATTGTAACTACTCAAAAGGACACCACTGAATGTAGAACATTTTACACAAAGATGGTCATTTGGTTAGGGCAAAATCAACACGGTACCTCCACTCCATTGGCTGGTGACCAGCCAAGGAAGTACAAGCATGTCTGGTGTTATTTGGACCAATAGGGCAGTGTTCAATATTCAATGATCTTCCCTGCGAGTAACTGACTGGTAAAACTGTGTCGCTCCTCTAGTTAACTGGTTAGTTTATAGGCCTATTACTAGGGTTACCTTTTTTTTTTTTTTTTTTTTTTTGCAAAAAAGATTTTACGACTAGCTTTACTCCAAAACACAATAGCTCTGAACCAGTATCGTGGTTTGATGATTTTAACTCGTACGAGTCTTTAAAATGTCTGCGAGCCAATCACGGATGTTCACCGTCAGGGTAACTTTATTTTTAATCGGACCAGTCGAGAAGAAAATGTTTTCTCACACCGGCACGCGGCCAATAGCGAAAGGAAGTTTGCAAGCATGCACGTAACAAGCTTGTGCCCTAAATATTTTTCGCGAAAACCAGGTGGCCCTGCCTATTACCATAGCTAAAGACGTAATCACAGCTCATTAGTTGTCATAAAGAAAAAAGTTCGCTGTCGGCTTACGGGGCCCGCCTGCTTGGGACCTGAACTGCGTTGCGGGGTGTTAGAAATACACGTTTTCCAACGAAGCTATTGAACGTGCGTCCATGGTGCTGACGTACGAAAAGAACGCACACTTCGGACGAGGGCTGGGGCATGCTTTCAAGACGCCACGCACATCAGAAACCCCATTTCGTAGCACTCAAACATAACCTAAAAGATGTAAAAAAAAATAGTGCGCTATTTTAGAATATACGCGTCAGGTACATACAAAAATTACTCTTCAAAGACTCTGCAATGAACCTTGGTATTACTCCGCCGCGACAAGGGTGAAATGCGAACTACAAGACGACGTCTCATCCCTCTGTCCATTACCGTTCACAACCATGGGTGCAGGGGGAAGAAAGCTCTCAGCTGCGGGCGGGTAGTGTAGCAATGGCCGTAACTCGTGCCACACTATTTCCCGTGTTCGTACGCTCGCGATTGACGGAAGTGTTCATGCACGCACACGCATGAAAGATACAAGCCGTGGAATAAAAGTGGCAGTGGTGTTAGGTGTTTTAATAATGGCATCAACTAGTAAGCGAAGTAATAAAACTTTACGCAGTCGTTGCAGAGAAGTCAAAAGGAAAGTGATTAATTTTGTGATAAGTAAAAAGCATCCGGACAACTTGTTCGTCCGATATGTCATGCTAATAAAGTGCAGCAGCTGCAACAGGTCAATCAGAACGAAATATATGAAAAATTAGAAAAGAAGGGAAACAAGTTGATGTGAGTGGTGAAAAACTGCATACAACTGAGAAAAAAAAAAGGATCCAAATTTTAAAAAAGATCTGTTTAGATGATTTTGATGTCGGTGTAATTCAGCGTACTGTACATAAGTTTTATATGGTTGAAGGAGAAGTCCCTACGATAAAAAAAATTGCTAACGGTTTTAAAACAAGTGATATATTTTCCTGGAAAAAGGGAAGCTTTGAGACAAACCCTTAAAAAAATAGGCTCTAGCTTCAAAAAGTGAAAATACAAAACAAAGGTTTTAATGGAAAGAAATGACAATGTCGCCTAGAGAAGGAGGTATATAAGGTGAATGAAACACAATGAGCAAGCTTGCGCAAACAAAAAGACAGTAAAATATATTTTTATTTATGTGTATATGTGTCCAGATGTATGTTGTACATATATTAGGTCACGTATTTTTGTATCGCCAATGAACGTCTGCAGTGTGAGCGATACTGTTGCATACATTGATGCAGGCTCGTGTACGCATGACAGTTACAACGGGTGTGATTTTCCCCTACTCGCAGGGGCACCCCTTACGTGCCACTGCTAGCGCTGGTTCCATTCGCCATTCCATATAGGGTCACATCTTAAAAATCCCATAAATATACGCAACACGACGAGAACACTATGCGCTCCAGTTCAGATACCTGACCGTAGCGGCGACGGCGCAATTGATACGCGTGTTAACGTCGCCCTTATCGCTCCTGAGCTTCTCAGACTTGCATTCGACAAACAGCTCAAGGTAAAAGGGCCCTCTAAGTATAGCATACACCAAACAATTTGTATACATGAAGAACCTTCAACCACAAAATTTAAGTGACTCTGGAGCCGCGGTGGTGTAGTGGTTAGACTACTCGCCTCCCACCTAGGCGAACCGGGTTCGATTCTTTACGGAGTCGTTCTCGGATTTTCGCACGTGGGAATCGAGTCTGACGATGCCACTGATCGGCGGGTTTTCTCGGGGATCTCCCATTGTCTCCGCCCTTACATTCCGGCGCTGCTCCATACTCATCTCTCTTTACCTTCATCGGCTCTCAAGACCTTATGATGTTAAGAGAAGCCCAAATCTGTTCACTTCCACTTTAAGTGGGTCTGTAAGGGTTATGTACTATATAGCGACAACGTGGGATTGCCCGCGTGTCTCTATAAATCGCGGTTGCTATGGACACCCAATTTCCACGAAGAGTTCTTGTCACAAATTTGAAAACACTTTAACGAAGATCCTTTGTTCGTGATTTAATTTTTTTTCTATAGACTTTCCACGGTTAATTGATAGAGCCCCAGAGTATTTCGCGAATTCATTATGTAGCGAGGTAGACTTCCAACACTTGTTATTTTCTCCTGCTACTCTGATTGGACCGGAGTTGTTTATTTATACACGCCCCCTTTAACTGTGAGCCAGTAATAAGCAGGGAGTAGTAGTGTGAGTGAGCTTTGAACAGTCCTGTACGAAGGCCTCACTTGATCACAGCAAACCAATAAGCGAACGATAGTGTGTAGAGGACTGTTAAGCCTAGCCTGCTATCACAGCAATCCGCGAAATGCTCGTGGCACTATTAACTGAGCACTTTTGTGCCCTGATTAGGATCTACTTTCCTACTCATTTTGTATCACTCCACTGTATGTAAGATTTACATTGCCATGGGAAGTCTGAATTTATTCATGCGTCATAAAATTGGAAACCATGGAATTGTTTTAATTAAGGTATATGTGTTGATAATATGTAGGGACAAGAAAATGTTGCGTATCAAACGACATGTGGGCTGTACTCCATGGTTCTACGTATTTTCGAGCCTCAACTTTCTGTTCATTGGCTGCTGCCCCGAGTGTTGAAGCCAGTTTTACCTCAGACCATGTGGCACGGTATTCGGGCCCTTTTTCCTTGCAGAGCTGTTATTGGCTCAGAGTTCAACTGGGCGTCTTTAATGAACTGCGATCCAATTGTAAAAAATAATAAAAATATACATGTGGTTGCAGTCTAGCTTGTCCTAAAAATAATTCGCGAAATTTTCCATTCCTAGGGGCAGTGATATTTCGCGAAAAGATTTCGAGACAAGATACAGTCCAAAGCACTGTATGGTCGTCCAGCTTCTTTGATTGGCTAAAAAATGTTCTGGCCCGTGTTAACCGTTTGCGCACGAATCACGAAGGAAGGGAAAGGGGTAGGAACGACGAGTCTTTGGAAGAGGGGGAGGGTGGAGGGGGTACATCGCCCCGCACCCACACTCACGCCCGGCATGTAGGTCAGTGGTCTCTTCTCCCGGGCGACCTTCCCCAGAGACACGTCCGGTCGTCGACCCCACCCCGCGAGAACCTGGCTGGAGAGACACCCAGCCAGCTCGTAAGACGACGACGAGGCCCCGCCCGCCTTCGACAGTCCCGCCACGAGGAGCGGGAGAAATTCGCGAGGTCCTTGGCCCCAGCACCGCGCCGCAGAGACGTCTAGAGTACAGAGGTGGAAGCAGCCGCTTGCACCGCCAAACCCAAACCTCACACTGTCATCGATACGCGGACACGTGCAAAACTCCCGTTGTTATTTCAAAAAAACAGGCTACGCTTCAAACATTTGTGCTTTTGCGCTGCGTTTGTCATTGTCATTGGACCGCAGTTCGTCCTGTCACGCCCTGGACGGCTTTGGACCAACGGGATGAACGCTGACGAGAGCTTGGCCCGATCACGTGCAGCCACGTCAAAAAGGCTAATGGGTACTCACTGCTGCAGAAGCCAACAGAAATGTAGGCACCGATTTAAGTAAGCACGTATAGAGCTATGAATTCTAACGTGCTGCCAGAAAATAACGCGAATTTTGCAGGACCCCAGCAATATGGCGTCACTGGCCGCTAACGATGAGGTAGACCGATATTCGTGTTCTGCGCATGTACCCGACTTTGAATCCGTCATTGTCAGTAAAACCGTCAAATTCACATGGTCGACGCTGATGAGCGTATTTGTTGACATTTTAATTTTTAACACAACCGTATTTTTTTTTCCATAATATAAGGGTGTCAGACCCAAAAAAAAATTAATCATTTTATTTTTGTACCAAATATTGTTTAACTTATACTTATTATATGAGATGACATTTTCTTAGAATAAAAAAAAATTGTACGCTTCATATTTTTTTTTATAATTTGATGTCAAATTCCTTATTTCTGTTTTTCTGCAGCCATAATAACAATTACTAAGTTGTACAAATGAAAAAAAATTACAAAGTAAACTAATGTCATGGGTTACCGCGTGAAACATGTGTAGTCACTAAATAACAAGACATGTATATATATATATATATATATATATATATGTATATATAAGTTAAATAAAAAAAATGCATTTTTAAACTTTTTTTTTATTTATGAACTGCTATTTGGTGATTACATATATGTCCCATGGTCGCCCATGTTTTTAGTTTACTTTGTAAATTTTTTCATTTGTACAACAACTATTATGGCTTCAGAAAAACAGAAAAAAAAAAAAAAAGTTGAATTTGACATAAAATTATTCAAAAAAATATAAAGTGCAATTTTTTTTATTCGAGGAAAACATTATCACATACAATGTGTACAAGTTAAACAATGTTTGGTACGAAAATCTAATTATTAATTTTTTGGTGTCCAACGCTTTTAAAATGCTTTTAACATCTTGAGCTAGATGTGAAACTACGTTAGAGGAAGTGTACTAAAATCTCAAAGTACTTAATTGCATAAACAGTGTTCTAACCTCAAAACCATTCCACCAATTTCTGTAGTGCTATTAGCAGAAAAGCAGTCCAATGTTGAAGCACGGAGCGTGGTTCCTAAGCAGCTCATATGCGGACTCTACCCTGTTTCCCCTTGTACGGTTGAAATGCCGATCGGCTATCGGCAATTTACTTGTCAGCCGGTATCCCAGCCAATAGGATGTCGTCCACGGCACGCAATAGCCAATCAGGCACGAGGCTCATGCCAGAGCCTCGCGCAGCCAATCGTTGAATGGATACATCAGCGTCAAAAGAACAGCCGCGACATTTCGCTTCTCTATATTAGCCGATTATGTGACCGTGAATTTACTTTGAATGAATGTGGCGAAGCAATGTAAAATCATTTGTTAATACAAGCCGTTGACAAAAATTTTGTTATGGATTATAAATAGGGACAACGGATTTTTGTGAAAAGAGTTTCTGTATAGGCGTACTTCACAACTATTTAGTTAATAATTCAGATACACTTCCTTTATTGTACTGTCTTAATAGCTACGCGACTGCAGTGAACGTCCGCGAATCAGACACGTAACTTAATCTTGACTGACGCAGTCCAAGTATCTCACAAAGCCGACGGGACTGGAGAGATTTGGGCTGCTCTTAACGTCGGGATCTCGAGAGCCGACGAGGGTGACGTGAGGTGAGTATGGAGCAGCGCCGGTATGCAAGGACGGGGTAAACGGGAGAACCCCGAGAAAACCCGCTGAGCAGCGACATTGTCCGGCGGGATTCTCACATGCGAAAAATACGGGAGCGCCCCCACCGGGAATCGATCCCGGTTCGCCTAGGTGGGAGGCGACTAGTCTGGCCACTACACCACCGCGGCCCCACTCACAAAGACACGCGGTCAGTATAAATAGGAACACTGCATTATTGCACATGGGATATTTAAGTATAACCAGTTTAACTGACGGCGAATTAAGTATAAATTAATAGTTATAAGTCTTAACGTTTTATTGCGCGTATTATATATACATTTACGGTCAACAAGTTCTTTTTTTATTTTACTTTATACGTATTATTTAAATTACGAATCGGCGTACCTGTTAGCAACACATTTAGGTTCCTAACAAGTACATATTTACACTTGACTGGCTCATGAATAAAATAACTCTATTAGTCCATGCCAATGCAAATTTCAGATATGGCGGAAGGATATAACATGAAAACAAGTATAGCTCAAACCGTGTTATTAAAGGTGCTCTCTCTTTCTCTCTCTCTCTCTCTCTCTCTCTCTCTCTCTCTCTCTACCGTGAAAAACATACATAAATAAACGTTATTTCTGTAGCCAGCAGCTAGGGGCACGGCAATTCCCCTCGAGTTAAATGACTTGCAGGCCAGACTCCACTGCACTCTGCATACTAGAACCTGGAGTTAGAAACTGGAAAAAGTGGGGTCGATGACCTGTATGCCATTACACGAACAGGTGGGAGTTCACCACTCCCACCTTCCTCCTCCCACCCCCGCAGGCAGGGGGAGTGAGGTATACATGATGGGAACTTGGTCGCCGGGGGAACCTGGTGGACAGGGTATAATGTGTAAACATTCGCTGGCGCNGGGGGGGGGGGGGGGGTCTTCTCCTCCCTTAACCTGGTAGTTATTAATGGTAACCCATTGGGAGGACAAGAGCCCCAAAATGGGCTTGTACCTCCCCCGCGATGAGGGTAGCTCCCAATAATGACGAACATGGTGGTGTATACCAATACTCGCACAGTCCTCTCTTACGTACGGGACCCTCAGCCAATCACGTATCCAAAAAATTTTTGGGGTGTTTGGGGGGGGGGGCAAGGTTGTAGCCGTGATGGAAACGATGTGAGGATTAGGAAGGACACAAAGGTAACTGAATATTAATTTTGAAACTGTGCTCTTTATAAATCAAACAAATTTGCCAAATACGTCATCTTCAAATTCCTCAAAAAAAAAAAAAAATTAAAAAATATATATATATATATATATATATATATATATATAAATATAAAATTCAGTGAGTGTATTACGTGTGAATTTGAACCCAGTTCATAAAACAATAAATATGTAAGTATATATTCAGCTGAAATTTTGGATATATAATCTATTTGCGGTTTCATTACACTTTTTGATTCAAAGCTTTGAAAACTCACCCCATGTATGACGTGTTTAGTTATCTTCCTAAATATTGCATGTATCACAAGCGTTTTATACCTCTGTTAACATGAAAGTATCTTATTTTTCGTTAAATTGAAGTTTCACCTGTATTTCATTTATAAATTATATTATTTCATTTCTAATAAATATGAATAAAAAAAATTGAGGAAATGAATGTGTTGGTAGCGCATCGTAAGATGCAGTTCTCATGGAAAATATAATTACAACTGAGTGCGTACGAATTCGGTGCGTTGACCTTTGGTGTAATTTTCTAGACTTAGTTATGTTTAGCAAAGGCGGAGGAATATCCTGGAAGTAGAAATTTAGCAGGGCTTCAGAAAAGTTTGAAGCAACCGTGGATGGATTTTACCATGTATTTCAGCTTGTTTACATGTGATATGGTCTTAGGTTTACAACCTCCGGGCCAGTAGTTCAGCAGCTGACGCCGCAGGACGCGTGTAATGAGTCCCTTGCTGCTCGCTTGTGAGTGGTCGTAATGCATGCAGGTTCCCCAGGCCGCACTGTGGTTACTGGCTCCTGCTGCGTGCACCGAGAATGTACAGCAGTGATGCAAGCAGCAGCTTACCTTGCAACAGTTCACCATACGCCACTTTCCCCCGCCTACAGTTTAATAAGCCTACAGTTTAACCGCGTCCAAGGTCATGTAGGCGTTGCATATCAGTAATGTTTATGACCTGTACTGTACAGGCATCATCACCGAATACTTTGAGAGTACTTGGGGTCGCGGCGGAGTAGTGGTTAGACTACTCTCCTCCCACCAAGGCGAACTGGGTTCGATTCCCGGTGGGGTACCCCCGAATTGTTGCAAGTGGTAATCGTGACGGACGATGCCGCTGGTCGGCGGATTTTCTCGGAGATATCCCGTCTCCCCCGCCCCTTCATTCTAGCGCTGCTCCATACTCACCACGCTTCATCCTCATCGGCTCTCAAGACCTCGATGTTAAGAGCCGCCTAAATCTAGCGCGTTGTTCACTGGTTGTAAGAATAATGCGGATCACAAATACAGGGCGTACCAAAAAAATTACGTGATTGCAACACTTTAACTCAGAAATTCATGTGTGACCGAACGGGTTAAGATATGTTCCTGCACTCTGCTGTTTGCATGGGCATTGTTAATGAGAAGGAAGAAGAAATGAAAAATNGGGGGGGGGGGGAGACGCGTCACCCCACAAATAATCTGCCTTTCTCGGAGTTGTGTTGTACGAAATTTATGTTTTTTTAGTTGGTAGTTGCTATTTCTTTACTACTGCCAGTGGTTTATTTCAGCGTTTATATACTTATGGAGGAAAACACATCTAACAGGCCTAAAGCGCAGTTGTCAACATTGTCATCTTGCTCCCAGCTGACATCATTAAAGTTGCTGCATCTTATGTTTCCTGATCTAAGGGAGCGAACATGACTTTATGAACAGTTTGATCCTGATTAAATATTTGTCAGTTTTATTCGCTGTTAAACTGAATATTTCTTGTAATAAGTTTTCCATAATCAGTTTTAAAGGAATTATTGAAATTTTATTTTATTTACATTAATTATATGGTGGTTTTCAATGAATATATTTGTTTCACTCCCTTCCCCTGACAAAAAAAAAAACCTATACTATAGCTGACGACGCCCATTGCTGTTTATGTTCGTTGAACGCCATCTCCGTGCTGTAGCGGACGATAAAATGCTTCAACGCAAGATCGTTCTTTGGCTCTTTACTGTGCCTGGTTGTTTCCTAGCTTACTCATCAGCCGGTGAAACGGAGTTACGCTGTTGACGTGACAACGCGTGTGTAACGAGTTCGGCGGAGCTGGCACGCGTGGGGTCGTAATACGTTCAATCTCCCCCTCGACTTCACGGTTCCTGCTTCGTGCAACGAGAGTGCACAGCAGAGATGGGCCTTATTCAACATAACAGTCATAATAAACTGTTACAATTTGGTCAAGTGTTACACGAGTAACACGTTCCAATGTTTATGCCCTTATTTTTGGAACGTCTTCGGCTGCCTCACTTGAACCAACGCTTGACTACTGCGCATGCGTAAAAGTTATTTTTTGGAACGTCTGACTTGTAACTGTTCAACTACCCCCACCACGCCTGGCAATTAAACACCACGCGTGCGTGAAAGTTATTTTTTGGAACGTCTCGACTGGCAACTATGCGCATGCGCAAACGTTCTTTTTTTGAACGTCTCTGTTTGCAACAGTGCTCATGCGCAACAGTTATTTTTTGGAACACCAAGCTTTGGAACATTGAACAACGTAATCGTTATATCCCGGAACGTCGGGACAGGCTGGATGGAAATGTTTCACAGTAACCTGTTACAAAAATAACATGTTATTAGAACGTGTTACTTACTTGAAACTGGAACGATGAACTCGTTACACGAAAGTAACTGTTTGGCACATCCATAGTGCACAGTAGTGGCGAAGCATTTCCGCTCCTTGCAACAGTTTAACACCCGCCAGGGAGCCATATGAATGATGCACGGATGCACTTCACCGTAGTTCGTCACCTTGAGTGGTTGCCCCGTATTAAACAGATAATTCCGGAAGTGACAGTAAAACCGCTATAGAAACCTAGTAGCGGGAACGGACCCACTACAAAAAACTGGGAGTTTCCCGTTGAAAAATCAGAATAAACTTTATTCAGTAACAATTAGTAGACAACTGGTAAAATTGGAGGGGGGGGGGGTAATACCCCCTTCTCCACATCCCATGTGTAGGGAAAAAAAACTCAGTGATGACAACCCGGCAAAGATTAAGGATAACGAAACTGGAGAGATAAATACATAAAAAAAAAGCATTGAAACTAATGCGGAAGTAGCAATTGGAGAAGGGAAACGAACCTGGTTCAAGACGTTTCGGCGCAAAAAACGGTACTTGAGATATAAGGAGATGACTCCGAACGGAAGGAGGGGGTCTCCGCTTTCTTAGCCAACACTGATGAAAGGAGTTGTAATGTAGTGCATAAATATATTAGTAGTAGTAGTTAGTGCCGCTATAGTAGGCATAGTACATAGAATTAGAATCCTCTTGATGTGTGGGGAACGGTGGTAGATGGCAGGACAACCGTGCCACTTCCATACTCCGGGCGCCAAGGGCAACCACTAAAGGGTTTGATTAAATAGAAATGACAAGCCACTTACGTGGCGAGATGCATGCAATAAATAAAAAAAAATTAAAAATAATGTGGTCCGATAACAGGAAGCTATAGGCCAAAATAAAGACACAAGGAAAATCAGTAAAATAAAAGGATAACTTATACCTCTGTATTTCCCAGAAAGGATATAGTTGTAGGGGTGGAAAGTCAAGTCAAACATGCGTGGTTCAACCTATGACTGGCCATGTAAAAAAAAACCTTGAGTGAGTATAGAGATTTGGGTGGCTCTTAACAGCAAGGTCTTGAGAGCCGATGAGGGTGATTGAGTAAAGTATGGAGCAGCGCTGGAATGAAAGTGTGGGGGAAACGGGAGATCCGCGAAAAGACCCGTCGACCAGCGTCACCGTCCGGCATGATTCCCACATGCGAAAATCCGGGTGCCACCCGGCCGGGGATTGAGCCCGGTTCGCCATGGTGGGAGGCGAGCGTGCTTACCCTCAGCAACCGCGGCCCCGGCACCTTGATAATTGAGACACTTTATATGGGTGGGGCCAACTGTTTTTCGTGGAAAGATTCCACGACTAGTTGTACTTGAAAACACGCTAGCTCAGAAACAGTTACGTGGTTGGATGATTTCAACTCCCACGCGTCTGAGGTTGTCTGCCAGCCAATCACGGGAGTTCAGTGCCGGAGTAACTTAATTATGATAGCCCAGTCAAATATAGAACGTAACCTCACACATGCACCCAGCCAACAGCCAAAGGATACCTGCTTGTGTGCACGTAGAAAGTCGATATCTATCCTGCACACAAATCTTTTGACGAAAAACAGGTGGCCCTTTATGAGGGTAGCTCAGCCTGTGTCAGGTTTTGTATTTATTTTTCTTGAAAGCTCACGCACACTAATGTATTATTTTTTTAGAGTCAATGTAATTACGATAAAACCCACTAAAAATGTAACAACTTGGCTCCTTAGTTTGGAAAGTGGCCTAATGTCACAATGAGTTTTAGGACCGGTTACATTTACAAGGACACTAAAATTTGTGCACAATCAACTCGCCACTTCATTCGCTGATTGTCTGAGAACCAGACAATGAGCGCTGTACAACACAACTATCTGTAAGTGTGGGTGGAGTTTGAACCAATAAGACGGTGGTAGGTGAACATGTAGAACCGAACGAAACTGTTGTCGATAGCGGAAGTGGTTGGATTTTGGGCACTCCACTCATAGCTTACAAATGTGTAGCGATGCCAATAACCAGAGTGCAAAATTGTGCACAGGTGGTTTTCTTTGATCGCCACTGCACACTGCAATCTTTCGGTGCTCAATTATATTCCCTGTGGGTAACTGAGTTGGAAAACTGTGCTAGTGGTTCGGGTTATGGAGGGTTGATATTGCTAATGGCTGTTCACGGAAAACTCAGCACTTTTAAAACCCCTGCTGAAGATCTTCTTGTTGGCATATTGTGTAGACTGTTCTAAGACCACGTGTAAAACTGACATCGCCATTCGCCTCAGCACTTTGTTCTGGCGTCGTTCCAGTGAAACTCTGGGATTGTTATAAATGTAAATATTTTACACATTTGCTTATTCTTACACTTATAAAAATACAGAAAGCAAAAGAAATAATTTCGATACTTTGAAATGTTTACCTAACACTTATAATTTAACGTTATGGCATGGAACTGCTTTCTCACCGTTGTTACATGCAGGTAGTGGCAGTGACATTTAAGTTGATTTCAAAAGTGTTTAAATAACCGAGAACAGCTTATATAGCCGAACACGAAGCCGAGAGCGACGAAACAATTGTTGTGTCGACTTAAGGGTGCTTGTCACCCAAAATATTCGTTGTTTTATATTTGTACGAAATGCCGTTCACTTGTATAGACTTTACTCGCATAAATTTTTTTTATCGCATAGTTTGTGCATTGTAGCTTGTCAAAATCAAAATTTCAGTGTTTTTTGGAAGTACAAATAAAATAAACGAAAGAATTTACAGAAAATTTAACAAAAGCGATTGAAAGGTAATGTTTTAATTTATTTTAAGTTTTGTTCAGAAAACTTATTTTACAAAAATTAACGTAGACTGCTACAGATTAAAAACATGAAAAATATTGTTATTTTTTAGCAATTTTCAAATATTGCCGAAATATTCCATAGCGTGATTTAAATGATTTATTGAGGTAACTTATGGTATCTTATTTCAGTGTGAATTATCTCATTTCAGGAAGTGGGCTAATCTTTATTATTCGTATGTCCCCAAAACACTAAAGCTGTGATTTTGACGTGCTATTTCCGCAAAAAAAAAAGTGATCTAAAATTGTTTAATGCGAGGAAATAGTAGTTGGAGGTAATGTCTATAAGTTGAACACTGTTTCATACAAATATAAAATAATGAATTTTTCTGGCGACCAGCACTTTTACAACACGTATAGAAATATGTATTGTTTGCAACATACTGAAACCCTCAATTATAGATGGTCTAAAAGTGTTAACCGGATTCGTACTGTTGCGACCGAAGAACTGTTGCAAGATCTGACGGTGCTTCGCGTCTAACTGTACACACACGCGCGCGCGCACACACACACACACACACACACACGCGCGCGCGCGCACACACACACACACACACTGCACGCAGCAGGAACCAATAGCCACCGTGTTGGGGTCTCGACGTATTGTGACCATTCACCAGCAAGCAGTGAGCCGTCCGTTTCACTGGCGCTGTGAAGTCGGTGGCAAAATTACGTCTTAGTGGCCTCAGCATTTCTCAAATGCACTAGTCCTTGATTAGAGGGCGGATAGTCCTTTGTGTAGAGCTGTGAGGTTTCAGACTTCGGTGAACCTACATGGTGTTGAGCCCGTAGAATATTTTCTGATACTTTTCACGGCACCTGAGCAGACGGGAGAAGTAACGGTTACCAGAAGTTGAACGACAACAGCGTGAACAAAACGTTTACGAACAAATGTGTTCAGTTGAGAGATTTGGGCAGCTAGAAACGGCTCTTAGCAACGAAGTCTTGAGAGCCGGTGAGGATGAAGCGAGGTGGGTATGGAGCAGCGCCGGAATGCAAGGGCGGGGAAACGGGCGATCCTCGAGAAAACCCGCAGACCGGTGGCATTGTCGTGCTCGATTCCCATTTGCGAAAATCTAGGAGTGGCCCGGCCAGAGATTGAACCCGGTTTGCCTTGGTGGGATGAGAGCGGCCTAACCTCTCAGCCACCGCGGCCCCTTTCAATTTCTTGTATTCCTGCTTTTTGAGTTGCAGAGATACGTTTCAAAATGCTTTAAATATTTACCTCACATGTACTTAAAAGTAGCGATTTTTCGTTTTCGTCATACTTCTACATTTTTTTTTTTTGCTCACGCCATGAATTCACGTTAAATAACACTCATTTAATTACAATTTAATTGTGTAGTTACATAGATTTATAATTTTTTTTAGTACTTCTATTACTATATTCGATTGTGGTTTAGAAAACTCTCCACGGTAAAAAATTTGAAAATATTCTAAATAAAAAATAAGACGGGGAGTTACGGCAAAATGTAAACATACCAAAAGCTTCTGGAAAATAAATTTTACGCTGATTTTAATTTGTAGTGTTGTGATGTTGACATACGACAGTGGTTTTCTGCCGTCAGTTGCGTGTTTCATCGATCACGTTCTTGCTTTTCTTGCGTAGTTCACAAACCCGGCTTCAGAGTGCGCGCGCGACAGTAAATTCTTGCAAAGGTGTCACAGCCGACAGGGTGTGTGGGAAGAGGGCGGTGGTAATAATAATAATAAAAAAAGAAGTATGCTCGTCCAACAAGGCTCGCGGGAAAAGCAGCAAGCTCCTAAATCACTTGGGCGTTCATAAAGAGAAAGGTCAACGACCTCCTTTTCCTTCCCTCAAAAACATTTCCCGCACGATTTGCCACGCTAGAAAGGAGAAAGAGAGTCGCAACACGGCCCGAGGGACGAAAGGAAAAAAAAAAATGAGAGAGGGGGGGGGGGAGAGAAAATCTGGCGCGGTATTTGCCCGTGAGGTTACACAGTCGTGATGTATCTGGTCTGTTTTAAAAACGACAGGAAGGTTCAATGGAAACGCACACGCTGCCACCAATAAGCTCGAGAAGAGGCGGAGAGAAAAAAAAGGTTTCTTTTGAAAACCGGAATAAAGGAAGCCTGGCGTAGCATTCAGTTCTTTTATAAAGCCCTCTCCCTTGTCGTAACTCCGTGCCATAAGGGTGGTCTCCTCTGCAGTTTGTTCCGCTGCTTAAGAGGGATGTTTGGTTGGGGAGGAAGGGGGGGTGCAACACTGCCGTCGCTTTCGAAGCGTTAGAGGTTGAATGACCTCGGCGGGCTCCCGTTACATCACAGAGTAGCTAAGTGCATAGAAACGAAATGGCGCGGCGGTTCCTTTCATGTGAGCGAACTCATTTTGTGATTGGCTGCGCGAGTCTCTGACACGGACATTGTGTCTATATATATAGTCCATTCGCAGTTTCCTCGCACTTCTCGAAAAAAACCTTCGAAAAATCACCCCATATATGAAGTGTTTGGTTGTTTCCTAAATATGTCACGTATCACAAGCGTTTTATACTTCTGTTAACATAAAATCAGCTTAATTTTTGTTAGGTTGAACTTTTACTTACATTTTGTATATAAATTATAATATCTCAATTATAATTAATGCGAATGAACGCAGGGAGAAAATAAGTGTGTTGGTAATAATGCCTATAGTCGCGCCGGCGTGAGAACGGACTTGGCTCCTCCTACCCGAGTGAAAGAGAGAGACAGAACGACTTGCCAAGCACCAACCACAGGTAGCTGGCGGGCGAATCTGCAGGCACTCCCTCCCACCTGCCGTACCACCGTCGTCCATTTGTTTCCTGTCTCGTGGATAAGTGGCCCGACATTGGCAGAGCTCCCAGGTCCTAAGTTACAGCGGCGCAACTATAGCAAGAAATATTTCTTATGTAAAATATTTCTGCACTGAGGGAGCACGAATGTGGTGCGTAGTCCGTTTGGTGTAATTTTCTAGACTCGGTTAAGAGGCTGCATCACTTCTAATACGGAAATTATTCGTTTTGGTATCGTAACAGAAAAATCAGGGTCATTACTGAAAAAGGTTTCATTATGGAAGCAATACATTTCATAGTTATGTGTAAATTTTTGTACATTATTGTTAATAGGTTTCCACTGGTTGTAATTAAAAGGTAAGAATTAATAGATATATAAAATTTTGTATTAAGTTAATTGTTGCATAAATATGCGTTAGTAGTTCAAATATGATGTCCGTAATGATGGGCAAGGCAATTAGCTAAGCTCCTATTGTCACATTTTTCATTAAATCCTCCTAAATTTGAATTATGAAGAAATAAATAAAAAATTCAATATGGCGATTGATATGGGCCCTTAAGCTTTTTTTTTTCCATAAGGCGGAGGGATATTCTGGAGGTAGAACTTCATCAGGGCTTCAGAAAAATTGGAATGTAACCGTGAATGGACTATGACTGGCTACTGCGGGCTGAAAAATGTTCCATGTTGATTGGGGTGCTGGCTGGTAACGCCATTTTGCTGGCGAGTGTGGCTGGAGTTCGCAGAAAAAGCGACCGTTTCAACTCTGCATTCTGGAATGAAGCCTGTTCACGGCAAAGTGAGCACTTTTGAAAACCCTGCTTTAGATCTACTTCATCTCTTAACTGTGCATTCTTCCGTCACATGTCAAATTTACATTCCCGTGGGTTTAATCACCTGATTTCATGCGTCAGGCGATTGAAAACATGGAATCGATAGACACCCAACATGATTTGCCACACATTTTTAACATTACACTCGCAATACAAGTTCAGTACTTATATAACTGTTTTACTTGATTCGTTGCCAACTTAACTGTGATCCTGCAAGCCAGAGTATACGGTGACATATATGCAGTTAAAGGGCAGTGATTTTTTTTCTTCAAAGTTTGATTTCAAAAGTGCTTACTTTACCGTGGACAGCCTATACTCTGTGGTTACATCATATATGAACTGGTGAGACGTTAAACATGTGTACATAATCTGTCACTACGAACCCGATGATTTCGCGTTTTGTTACAAAACATGTTAAAATGACAGCGTTTGTATGAATTTTTCTTTCTCTTGTGCAACTGAACCATCGTTCAAGTGCCTTCTTGTTGTCAATTCTGCATTATTTTAGTTCTTAATAATTTGCGCCTTTAGTGAGCAAAATATAAAAACAATTATATATATTTTTGTTTTTTGACCAAACAGAACTTTTAAATTTTTAGTTCATATTTTTGTTGCATTCTTTGTCAACGATGTCACTCTTGGGCCCATTTTTCTACAAGATTCCACTATAAGTTTGTTTTGGCTTTTATATGCTCAACGAAATAAACTTATTCCATTCATAAATATTAAAATGTACTGCACACTAGGCGACAGTGATTTAAGGTGTTTAATTTTGCGTTGATTTACAATTTCAAGTGTCGCAAGCAAATATTTTTCTCGTCCATTCTCACAGCTTTGAGCCAGTACTTGCTTTATTCGCGCAGTCTGTGTACCGGGCGCGTGTTACTCAGTAACCGACATCGACCATTAAAAAACCTGAAGCTCGTCGCCCTCTAGAAATAAGATAACCCGCGAAGAACAAACTGACTGCACTGAGGATGCAGATAACTTCCAGTTTACAGTGCCGACAACAAACGTGTTTCAAGTACAACTCATAACAAAGGGAAAATTCGACCAGGCAACCTCGCCTCCCACCAAAGCGAGCCGGGTTTGATTCCCGGCGGGGGTCACCCCAGGGTTTTCGGATGTGGGAATCGTATCTGACCGTCTCCGAGTGTGATAAGTGACAATCTTTTCACGCCCTAAACTGTGTGCGTCCAACCACAATAATTACGTCGAGCACCGCAGCACCGGACGCCCTAAAGGCGTTCAGTAGGTTAAAATGGAGCGGAGAGATTTGGGCGGCTATTAACATCGAGGTCTTGAGAGCTGATGAGGGTGAAGTGAGGTGAGTATGGAGCAGCGTGCGAATGAAAGGGCGGGGGGAAACGGGAGATTCCAGAGAAAACCCGCCTACCAGCGGCATCGTCCGGCACGATTCCGACATGCGAAATACCGGGAGCGACCTCACTCAGAAGGCTAAAATTATTCTCTACAGTTTTAGAATATTACATCCTTTTTTCATTCTGGCATGAAACATTAGTATGAAAAAAAAGATGACAGTTGCCAAGAAAGAATGAATTAGTCAATAGGAATTTTAAGTTTTCGTATGCCTGTCTTTTTTCGTACAACTCTCAAAATGGAACCAAATTAATACATTAGGCTACAGCTTGAAATAATGGCTTAAATGGTTAGAATATCGTTAAGGATATTTCTTTTAAAATTCTGCGCTGTTGGCTTATATTTTAATTTCAACTTCTGAGATAAAATTTAACACTTTCAGACCCGGATTAATTTATGGTTTTCTGTTGCTGCAAATAAGAAACCACTTCCAGGGGTTTTAAATTAGTTTTCTCCTTCTCCTTGTGACTCATCCTTTCCTAATTGCTTCGTTTTTAGTCGGTGTTCCTTTATTTCAAGGCTTGTAGTAGAGCGTATTTTCGCTGGCATGCAAAATTTCTCAATGGTTCCATGTTACCTGCTTGTATTAGTATTTTTTCATTATCACAACCAATGAGGCGCAGTCTTTGTGTTCGGCTGTACTATAGTCATACGAACTATTCGGGACGTAGGACAGTAGAACGCTTTATGAATCAGTTACTCACAGCTCACAGGGAAGATATATTGGTGTTTTATATCTGCGGTAGAAAAGTAATACAAATTCCGTTATCAGTATTATTTTCTTAAAAGTAATATTAATTTTGTGTAGGCTACAAAAGAACGTATGATGAAAAATTTAAAGAGTGTATGGTTCTGTTGTATAAGAACCTAGAGCTATACAGTATTACGGCCAAGAAATAATAACCATCTTCAACAAATTATTTTCTGGTAAATTCCAGAATATTTTGTTTTTTTTTTTGTTCCAAGTGATAGGCATTATTCGGAAATTCCAGGAAACGAATGACAGAATTTCAGCTTCCCAACTCTAAAGATCATTATTGAGTACAACAAAAAATAATTCCATATTATTTTTTCCAATTACATTTCAATGTTTTATATCAATTACTTTTAAGGGAAACTGTCCTAAAATGGCATACGTTTACTTACCTTTGGGGTGGACATAAATGCCATAAGCCACCACATTATTATAGACTCGCAGATTTCATGATATAGTAAGCCATGACAAAAAAAAGGAAAGTAATAAAAAAATCAAATACTCTTACATTATATATTATTTGGAATATGTACGCAGTACATTGCATTTGTACACAAACCGTCACTGAAAATCATTTGGTATGAAAAATAAACCGTTAATTGTATTTTACTTCTAGATTTTATTATGCTTTCTCTGAAAAAAAAATCGCAAACATTGAACAATTATACATGTACATTGGGGACGTAACAGTTTCCTGTTTTGCAGAAAAAAATTACATTGTTTTTAAAGAAAAACTGTTTTCAAAACTTTGCGCTCAGTAGCTAAGAGCAATGACCTCCTCCTTAGACTAACTATGTGTTCTAAACGTCAACAGCTGACGGAGCAAACATGAACAGCTTGGCTTTCTTGTGTCACAAGAGCTCAAGCGGAAGTATATACAAACAAAACAACACTGGTGCTACTTTCTTGGCGTAACAAAATGCTCATAACTGAAACAGGGTATATGAAGTTCACAGTGTCCCTACGTCTTCGGCAGAAGTTAGTAAACTTAATGTCTCTAGCGCTAAAACTTGATGACTGCGACACACTTCACAATATTCAGAAATTCACCGTTCCTGTGCACCGTTCTTTGAAGTCCACAAAATGGAGCGTAGTTGGCGAAACTAGCTACTACGCCTTCTAAAAGATAATTGCTGACACGCTGATTAATCAGTGACTTCACCTCCAAGTGTCACATGAAATATTAAATAAATTTAATTTTTTAATGTAGTACAATTGGCACCACTGTGGAATTTCATTGAAATTTACGGTTAGTATTTTCTGTAAAAATTGCTGTGCTGGCAGTACACTTTTCTTATGGGAAATGTTTGACTGCTACTGCTGCTATCACTATTAAACAATGTTTGGAAAATAATTTAAAAGCTCTCCTTTCAAAATTCAAAACGAGAAAATATTAATAACAGTTTACATTAACAGAGCGCCTTAAAGGTTATTAAGGGGGCAGCTCAGGCATTAAAATGTCATTTGTAATATATTTAGGGAAAGTTGATGCGCTGGAACTCCTTATATTGTGTTTAGATGGCCAGTGGTCTAAATAATAATAATGTCGAGACTCGGATCTGGAGTATTATTGTCACAGTGGAGGCTCGATATTTTGCCAGTCTACTATTTTTCTTAATTNGGGGGGGGGGGACTGTTTAAATGAGTATATTAACTAGCAATTTTTTACACAATCTTGCATTCCGAAGTCATACACTGAAACAACCTGTAGTATACGTGAAACCCGGAAGTGATTGTCTGTAATCGGGCTTACTCGTAACAAAACTGCACTTAAAGATCTACAGTGTAAACATTTTTGTGATAAAATTCGTAAACTGCAATGGAAGTTTTTAACCCATCCGTTGTATGGAAATAATACCTTAAGTCAGACTGCAAATATAGGAATATTGTGCGTTGCTACTACACAAGGTTGGGTACTTCCCTAATCATTTGACTCTTACCTGAGCGAATGTAGGAATCGTATCATGGATGTGTGGGAAAATAATATCCCATTCGCACTTTCTCACTATTCGTATTTATTGATATGGTAATTTTAAGAATACTTTCTTAGAGTGTACTAATCGATATTATCTCATTCAATTCCTTCGTGAGTGTTAAATTACGGAGAGAAATCGACGACAAAATATTTTTTTATGGAGGTATTTTCAGAATGGCTACTTTTGATTTCCGTTCGGCTTTTGGTTTTTTTGTGCGTAGTTGTTGAGGAAAATAAAAAAAATAGGTTTCTCTTAAACTAACGAAATACCGAAAGTAAAGAAGATGGCTGGACTGTAAAAGAATTGACAGTCTAACCAGAATAAGCTAACAATGTATATAAATTCAAGGGATTTTAGTGGAACTCTCTCCAACTCACTCTATCTTTCACTCTCTCTTTCTCTTTCAAATACAATTCACACACTCTCTGTCTCAAATATACAACCGTATTGATACGATTTTATTTACAAAAATTCAACTTATTTTCCTGGCATGTTTTATTTGAGAATCACTGGACATGAAAATAATTTTTTGTTTACCACAGTAACCTCTTACGTCGTCTCTCAAACAGGAAGTAACTGGTGCGTATATAAAGAATAAATTCAAAATTAATTTTTCTTACTCGTAACGAAATCACAAATATCAATTGCAAGAACGTTTAATTCGTGTTTGTGTAACATGCTAAAGAAGCTTGATTCTGAAGCCTTGCCCATACANGGGGGGGGGGGGGAGAGGGAAGAAACAGCGACACGATGGTGGTACGACCTAATGTTGACATCGACGCGAAGTCATGAGTTTATTTTGAACCGGCGTGTGGAGCACTCGAGCGTGGGGAAAACACAACAGGTTCGTTACGAGTGTCGCTACCGTTGTGTGTACCAGCTTCAGTGAAATTATTCTGAAGAAAAAGTAGAAAGTAGAAGGGAGGTGAAGCTTTCTCCCTGTTTACTCCACTCCCCTCGTACCAACTCGTGTTTCAGCAGCCGACGGCGCGGCTCGAACTAGACACGTGCCGGCCCGTAAGGCCCTCTGCTGCAATCGAAATAACAGTAACCACATCATGGACAGTCAACACCGTCCAGTCGCCGTGTGTACGCCACTGCGGACATGTTGCACATGAGCAATGTTTATGACCGGTAATGTACGCGGCTGGGGACCCGAATATAGCGAAAAGATTTCCGTGCATGTTGGATTTCAATACCCTACGGTTGTATCAGCGGTTTTCTCTTGCTTAGTGGTCAAACATATTCGTACTTATCCCGCCGACCAGAGTTGGGTTACTCTTGTAATGCGTGTCTGTGGAGAGTGGATTGGAGAGATTTGGGCGGCTCTTAGCATCGAGGTCTTGAGAGCCGTATGGGGTAACGCCTGAATGAAAGGGAGAGGGGAAACTGGAGATCCCCGAGAAAACTCGCCGACCAGCGGCATCGTCCAGCACGATTCCCGCACGCGAAAATCCGGGAATCGAACCCGGCTCGCCTAGGTGGGAGGCGAGTAGTCAAATTTAGACTGTAAATAATTCCCCTGGCACAAGTGTGTTTTTCTCACGTTTGTGTGATATTTTACATTTTCATAATTTTCCTACTTTATAACACGGCTGCAGGAAAAAAAAAATTCGGTACTCGAATTGATTCAAAAATGTCAATATACGGACTTTAATAAGAATGGTCATTCATAAAATTGAGATGCTGTTAAACGTAGATAGCAATATCAACGGAAGTGTAACTTGCTGTGCATTCAGCAATCGCATTTTCAAGTATAACGTGCAGTTATTCGCTATAGCAGATTTCTCACTCTCAACAGCAATATAATATAAAGTTTGCTTGCATTTGAAATAGGCGCCTATCTTATTTATAAACACGTATGTTCTCTAAAGGAATACTGGCCAGTGTAATTTCTGAATCACGGAAACTGGAGAATAACGAAGGGTTGAAATAAACAACCACACTAAGGGAAAAAGTTTTGTTGAATAAAAGAAATCATGTTTGGCGCAACAATACTGATTAATTTAAAAGGGACAACTAAATATTTTGTTGTTGAATACAAATAAATTGTTAAATTCTTTTTATTCAGTTGCCCCAAACGTGTATGATCCGACTGATGCAAATGATTATTTGCATTGCTGTACGTATAACAGAGTTTCGTTTTTTTATCAGAAGAAATCATCGCTTAGCCGAAATTTCAATCCACACCTTAGTATCTGAACTACAGTCTTTAGCAATCGCAGCAAAAGTGAAGAATGATATGTTAGTGATGTTCTCAGATTTTTAACAAATCAAATAGATGACTTTACGTAATTGTATCGTTTCCATCTTTATTTTTTTGTTCTCTCTGTTGAAATCGTTTTATTGGGATTGGTTGACCCAGCATTAAGATTCGCAAAAAAAAAAAAACGGGATATTATTTTAATTGTCACATAAATTATAAACAAAACGCCTAGCTGTATATTCGAGTCAAGGCAAATTACATGAACACACTACAGCTAATCAAATGAATAACGATACTGGACACACCCGACTTTGTTACCACCTGCAATTCTGTATGAATAGGTATAATTGTAGTCTATAGTCTATTTGCGGTTTCTTCACACTTTTGGAAAATCGCCCAATTTATAACGTGTTCGGTTGTTTCCTAAATACGTCATGTACAACAAACGTCTTATACTTGTGTTAACACATAAGTACCTCATTTTTTGGTTAAAACGAACTTTTACTGATATTCTATTTATAAATTATAATATTTTGTTTACAATTAATATAAATAAAACGGTGAGAAAATAGGCATGTTGGTAATGCCTAGTGAAAAATAGTTCTTATGCAAAATATAATTACACTGAGAGCGCACGAATACGGTCAGTTGTCCCTTTGGTGTAATTTTCTAGACTGGGTTAAGCTTTGTCTGCATGAGGCGGAGGAGTATTCTGGAAATAGAACTATAGTAGGGCTTCAGAAAAGTTGGTAATAACCGTGAATGGGTTATATCAGATTGTTCCAGCTAACAACGTGTTTATTCATTTTCAAACGAATGACTAAATTGACTTTATAATTACGTTTCATTAAGTTAACGGAACAACCAAGTAGGTAGGTGTTCGGCTGAACGAATGTGACTTAAATGTTTCACATGTTTCAAGGCAACGGATGCAGCAGATGTTCGGAAAAAGAGAAGATTAGTTGTGTGAATTAAATGTTATTGACCGAAAACAAATACCGCTGAAGTCAACTTATTTGGTACCTGCAGCTGTGTATTTATCTTAGTGCAGACAGTCACGAAACTGGAACGTTGAAACTGTCCAGTGGCGGGTGGGAAAACGTTACAGGGTAAATCGGTGCTAAGAAAAAAAAAAAACAAGGCGCAGATGGGGGGTATACTTCATATCATATAAGTTGGCCAGATTCTGACAGTCAGTGAGTGGCAATTTGACTTATATGAAACAAACAAAGTGCCATTTACAAAATCCTATATCAGCTGATGCACGAACGAACAAAAGCTAATATTAAGTTGGCTATTCTGAGTGCACTGCCGACGCACATTAGACCAGCCGAAAATACGCGATAATAAATTATTATTATGTTAATTAATACATTTTATTTTACGTGGTCATAAAACGGCGGTTTTTAGTGGTAGAAATTAAACTTCGTGCTAAAGTAGAAATGTATAGGTGTTCAAAATCAAAGGCGCATTATAAAGGAACGTACTGCGACCACTCAGGAGCAAGCTGCGAGGCACCCATCACGTACGTGGGGTGGTGTGACGTCAGCTTAAGAACCGCGTGTTATGGGCCTGCCTACCTGTCACTTGGACTACGTCACAGAGTGTTTCAAAAACACGTTTCCTTTCTACATAACTATTAAATGTGCGTCCAATGTGCTGATCTGCGAAAAGAACACACATTTCAGACGAGGCCTGTCGAGTGCTTTCAAGACATCACTCACATAAACACCATTTCAGAGCACTAACATAGCTAAAAACGACTTTTCCAAAGCGCTGTAAGTATACGTGTCAGATACATACAAAAATAATCAAGGGCCCTAAATTGAACATTGCCACAGAGACTTTCACCAACAAAATGATAGGGTCGCCACTTGAAGTACCATAGGTGCACGCAGCACGACAACACTGCACGCCGTTTCAGAGCCTTGAGCTTAGTGGCGCTGGCTCACTTAATGCGCGTGGTAGAGTCGCCCTTATTACTCTCGCACTTCTCGGCCTCAAATACCGAAAATAGCTTCAGGCCATCACGCTCACATGGCAACGAGGTTGAATAGGAAGATATATGGAAATTCTGCATTTTATCTGATGTCAGGTCGTACATAAAGGACGCGTATATTTTGCACTATTTTTTGAAGAGCGATTAAATGATTTACAGATTGACTGAAATATTTATTGAAAGTTTTATTTTGAAGAATGGAGGATTGGTTGAAATATTTGGTACGTCTGTATGGTTGGTTTTGATGGTCTTGTCTGATGGTAATGTCTGTGGAAATTAATGATGTGATGTGATGACGTGGTCTATGATATCGATGGTTGGAAAGTTTGGCTGGGATATTTGATTATCTGGTCTGGTTGTATAGCTGGTATGACTTGTTGAAATGATCTAACTATATTATATTTCGATATGGTTTATTAACTGGTGAGGATATACTATGTGGACTGATAGTATGTTCTAACAATGTGGTCGGTGTCACATGACGGAATGAGTAGTGCATATATGATGAGTCTGGCGTGATGTATTTTTAATGGGTGCTGTGTGGATGTGGATGTGGCTGGCAGTCTTCGGCTCGACTCGGGAGGGTGCTCAGCAGTCTTAGGCGTGACTCGAACGAGGTCGGAAGCCTTCGACTCGGGATTGCCGACCATACCCGAAGGTGCTAAGCAGTTACGACCACTAACCCTACATGTATGCCCATCCATTTTTACGAGTCAGTGGTCATATTGGTTTTATAGGCATATGGCTAGTCTAATCAAAATTGTGTATTTACTATCCAATTAAAAATATATATTTTCAGAAATTAAAAAATATCTAAAAAATATTTTTTTTTTAAATTTGCACCGAACTTGTACATAGAGTATTGCGAAAACCTGCAGTAGTATTTCGTTCAATTACTACATTACCAGTCTCCTTTCTTCAAGTTCAATTCTTACACGATGCCAGAATCAGCAAATTTTTCATTGCCTTGACTGTTATGTAGTCATAAGTATGCTGTTCGCAAACTTTACATTAATCTTCTAATATTTCTATCAATCTTTCAATCAATCTCGCAATCTTTCAATTTTTGGTCCAATCATTCTGTGACTCTCACAATCTTTTCATCAGTCTTCTAATCATTCAATCAATCTTCCAATTATTCAATCAATCTTCCAATATTTCCATAAATCTTTCGATCGTTCAATAAATATTTCCATCAATCTCCCAATCTTCCGGTCATTCCTTGAATCACTCTTTCAATCCTTCAATCTATCGGTTTGTCGTCTGTCTCTCATCCATACATATGAAAAAACCCATTAATTCGCCGACTGTCTACACACATTTGTACTTGACGACTGCATTAATGATTTCTATGCAGTCCACTATCCATGCATTTTTATACTTAAAGTTCTGTAAGTAGATCTGTACTTTAATAGTTGAGTGCTCATAGCACCACTTCAAAGTTATGAGGGGATAAAATTACACGACTCGCAAAATAAAGAAAAACAATTAACTAAAAAAATTATTCTTAATTTGAACATTAAAATCTTAGAAGAAAGCAGTTCATCATATCATGCGATGTAATCCCTGACCTTCAGTTCACTATTGATTGAAGATATATCGATAATGTGCGGGAAATATCCGCCTTGTTGCAAAGCAATCAAATGTCTAAGTCTATCAACAAGTTCATTTGGGTATTTGGAAAACATGTAGAATTGTTCTCAGCATCTTCTGCCTTCTTCGCGCCACTCGTTGCAGCAAAACTCGCGAAGAAGTGTGTTAGAACATCGAGAAAATCGCCATCGTCTTCAGCGCCAACAATCTCTTCATAATCATTTTCGCTTACCGTTTTGTATTTTATATTAGGCCTGAGTATACTTTTCTTTGTAGCAGGAGTCTCATGGTCATTGTTAGTATTTAGATCTGATAGCCATTTGTTTTGAAGTTCATAGATTTCATGCGAAAGTCTTGCAAGAGTTATACTGTATTTGGCGCGAACCGACTCTACTTCACGACGGAGGTCACTCATCCCATCTTTAGCATTAACTGTCTCATAATAATCGCCTGTGAAACCAGTATCCATAGATGCAGCAAGAGGTATTGGCGGCAACACTTTCTGGCTCTCAAAATAAGAATCCTTGCAGATCTTGATGTGGTTCTTGAATACATTGCCTTGCATAAACTGCATGTAGCTATTGTCGAAATGTTTCCTCATGCAAAAAGGACAACAGGGGGTTCTCTCATGTCGCCGTGCATTTTTGCAGAAGGTGAAAACTCCATCACAAAATCGGCACTGACAACAATCTGTCGTTTATGATGTAGGTCGTAGCTCCATGTGCGTTGTGGTCAACGGTAGGCCTTGGTATTCAGAATTAATCTTCGCTGTATGACGAGAGAGCGCTTCCAAATTGATGTCCACCTCATGGTATCAGAATGTCAACTGAACTACTGAGGACTGTCACTTTTCTATTTAATCACGATTTTTTACCTGTGCAGTTAATATTTACAACATAAAAAAAATTATAACTCATGGCAAAATAATCCTATCGAGTTTTTTTGTTCACACATCGGACCTGTTCTAAACGATCAATTCCTCTTTTCGCTTATATTTCCCCATGTATTTTATACCTATTATTTTACTCTTGCGTATATTTATATAGGTAATGCAAAAAAAGATACCAGGTTTTTTTTCAAGTCTGAAAAAGAATTAATATTTTTTATAGCTTTGGATTTCGAACTCAGTTCCCTACACCACACCTCGCATTTTTTCTGTAGATTGCTTAAATCTTTATATCAGGTGTGTTTAAGCACCTGACAGACAGAAAATTATCCAAAAACTCCGTTAAAAATGATCCGAAACTGGAATCTAACTATAAAATCTTTACTATTCTTCCAAAATTTGTCTAACAACCTTCATTATATGTTTCATACAACATGTATTTATATGGGACTTATTTTAGCAATTTTTACAGTGTCACCTCTTTGCATGGTTTTTGTAGGTAGCAAGTTTGGTGATACGTTTGGTATGGAATATATACATGTTTAATTGGTCCAATGCTATGACTGGATGTTATCTTTGTTGTTATGAACAGAATGATTTGATGAAATGTTTATTTGGTAGTTCTGACTAGTATGACTAATTGCATTTGTTGACATGTCTCTGGGCATATGTCTCCATGGTTGGTTGTCTCTTGGAATCGTTGAAATGGTCGGTATTGTGTGATATTACCTCAACTCTCTGCAATCATCTTCATTCCTCCAAAATCCTCAGCAATCCTCTGCAATCCTCCTCCTACTCGCCTTCCTCCTCAAACCCCCTCAATCCTATTCAATACTCCTCAATCCTCTTCAATACTCCTCAATCCTCCTAGATCCTTAGTAATCCTCTTCATTCTTCCTCCTACTCATCGATATTCATCCTCCACCGCAATGCTCGGAAATCCTCCTTAATCCTCAGCAATATTTCTCCACAGGGCTCCGCAATGCTCTGCAATCCTCCACAGTGCTCTTCAATGCTCCTTAATCCTCACCATTCCTCTTTAGTCCTACACAGTGCTCTGAAATCCTCCTCAATCCTCCTCATTCCTCCTCCTCAAGGCTCCACAATGCCCCACAATTTTCCTCAATGTTCTGCAATGTCTCTCGCTGCTTTGCAATCACAGTATGCGAGAGATTTTATTCTATGCCTCAAAGGGATGCTCTTAATACTTTTAACCAATGAAGGGAAATGTAGCTATCCCCACTTTCTATTGACTTTGGAAATAGTAACATCTTTTGATGTTATATTTAGGTTAAAATGGTACGTCTTTCAATAGGCACTTGCATGTTGTTAAATGTTTGACTCGAAATATCGAGATGTGCTACTGTGATTATGTTTTATTACATGCAAGTATTTGTTCCCCACATTTGTTTTCCTGATTCTCATATACACAAATATATGAATTTCGTTCGAGAGTTCGCCCTACAGTGCAAATAAATTTTACTTGCCGAGAGGGCCTGGTTAATTCGAATAGATTGAGATGTGTGGGACCTATAATGCAGTATGCAAAATATGCTGATTTGAATCGGACGAAGTGAGAAGTGTTGTGATAATCTCCCTCGAAGTGAATATCTGGTTAAAACCAGTATATAAAAGCATTCAATTGTAATTATTTTTCTGGATGCTTTAAGGTGAGCGGTATGGTAGCAAATAGTATTTGCTCGGGGTTTATGGCCATAATGGGTGATCGTTTTTTTATATAGTTGACTGTTTGGTAGTCGATATGGTATGTAGTTACAGTGGCTGTTATGTTTGGTCGGTATGATAGGTGACCAGTACATCTGACTAGTGTTAGTTGGTATGGTGGATGGTATCAGCTGGAGGAATGTTTGTGTTATGATGTTCGCTTTGGTTGTTTTTTTGTATAGTTGGTGTGTATCGCATGTTTCCTTGGAGTGACTCCAAAATGGTTGGTTGCTTTTGTTGGTATTCATAATTACCAAGTTGGTAGTTGGTAATGTCAATATGGTGAATGGTATGGGCAGGAAATCTTTTATGTCGTAGTGCTAGGTGTTTTTTGGGTAATAGTGGATGGTATATTGGTTGGTATATTGGGCGATATGGTTTATATTATATTGGTCTGGTGTCAGTCTGTGTAGTGTGGGTGGCAGGAATGTTTGAGCGGTGTACAGAGCTCCAGCAGAAAAAGTTTTATTAAAAAAAAAAAACCGTCCAACGTGTCTCAGTGAGGTCTGCTTACGAACAACATTTAATAAACGTTACGCGTCTGTATACGTTTTTCAGTTCCTACATTTCTCTCTAAAACATGTTTTTGTGTTGATGAAAATTACTCGAACGGGTGTTTTCACGGTCATTTTTATGTATAAATGTTCTGGTGCAAAACATAGAAAAGGGTATATGGACATGCATGAAACCTTTATTTTTACTATTACGTCATAAAATGGTAAGGTCACCTCTGAAAGTCTCATAGAGGCGCGTTATCGACGGCTAGACCGCACGCCAGTTCAGTACTTTGCGCGTAGAGGCGACGGGACAGTCGATGCGCGTGTCTCGGGTCGCCCCTAGCGCTCCCACGCTTTTAGGCCTCAGATGTGCAACAAGGCTTCAACCAGGCGGCCACCGTAACTGCTTGAAAGCAGGCTCAGGTAGCCGGTCTCGTGGAAGCTTCCACCCGAGCTTGTGCAGAAAATTTCATCTTGGCATGCAGGCTTTGATATTCAGAAGCGAAATCGCGTGGCGATTCCTTTGACGTAAGCGAACTCGGTAGCTCACTGGCCGAGCGAAGCTGTGGATACGGGCCTCGAGTCTGATTGGTTACCGCACGTTACGGAATATTCCCTATTGGTCAGGCTGCCGTCTTGCAAGTTTAATCTCCAGGAGCTGATTTGCAAACGACGTTCCGCCATATCTCTGGACAGTGGGGGCCATTTTGCTAGCGCGTGTGGAAGTAGTTCGCTGCACGCGTCACCATTTCACTTCTGTATTCTTTAGTTGTCTGTTGCTTAAGATTAAATTAACGGAATTCCGGCAAAATAACGAAATTATGATTTGCAATCACTCTATACGCCTTCACTGGCATGCGCTCATACGTAAATTTCAACCTTTGATTTCATTCGGCCAGTCATGTCAGTTTTTATCGACAGATAATGCTTTTTATTTTATATTGATCATTCTTCTCTTGGAGTATAATGATGCTACTGCGTTATTATTACAGTAATGACACAAATTAACTGCACTTCAGTATGCATTATTTACAGTAATGTGTTAAACTACTTTTTTTCGAATTAAAGTGCCATTCTATTATTTTATTTTGGCTATTTGGCACAGGTACCGTATGAAATTAAAAGACTGTGCATTTCATCATATGTTGTTCATCGATAATATCTTATTTTTTTTTTTCCCTTCAAGTCGTAGCATGGCGTTTCAACCGTTACTTCATCTACTTGTACTCCACAGGTACTCGTACCAGTGTCCTGAGAGGTCGTTGAACTCAACTTCGCACGGGAGCGGAGGATAATGTATTCATGCACCTTCAATGTACTACGATGCAGCCGGAGATTATATCCCCCCCTCTCGCCGTACTTTATAAGTGCTAACTGTACATCGGAGGGCGTCGGCGCTCTCTTTTCTTTCCCCTCGCGCGCTGGAGACCACTAGTAGCCCTCCACCGCCTCCCTCCCTCAGCGCTTAAGCGACTGGATCACAAGGCTGGAGGAGGTGAGGTCAATGACTGTCAAGGTCGCGCGGGGCCCCAATCGTTCCATGTGCGCTTTCACCTGCGCGTGTTTCCCCTCCCCCTCTCATCTACGCTTCTCCTACCGCGCTCAGAGACAACTTCCCCTCCACTTCATTCTCACCCCCTCCTTCCCCCTTCACGGCTGGATTCGCGAACGCGCGCTTTTGCAAACCCTGGCGCCGTGGTACAGTCGCGGGCGTGAAAAGCGAGCCGCCGAATCGCGCGACCACACAGAGTAGATAAGTGTACAGAAACGAAAACGGCGTGGCGGTTACTTTTATGTAAGAGTACTCATTCCCCGATGGGCTGGGCGAGCCTCTGGGAACGGGCATTGTGTCTGATTTGGCTACTGCATGCTGCAGTAAGGTGCCTCATTGACTGGGCTGCCGGTTTACGAGTAGGTTACCAGGCACTGATTGGCGAAAGGCGCACCAGCATTTTCTCGCCAGGGATATCACTCCGGGCGTGTGCGTTTAGAGTTCCTGGTACAAGCGGTTAGGTGCTCGTGGACGATTTAAAAGTCCCAGCAAAACTCTACAAATAGTTCAACCACATTCTCACAGAGCGCACTGTCGTAGTTGCTGTCGACCAGCCAGGATTATGTGTCGCCATTGTGTCCGGAGCTACTGTAGCTACTTGAGCTCCCCAGAGGGGCTGGACTGAAGGGGGAAGTGTCGTTATCTCCCAAGCCGACTGCAACCCAAAGGCAGCGACCTCACTCCCTTTTCTATGGACTGGCTATAATTTTACCTGTTAAAGACATGTCACGCGATATCAGAAGTGAGTTTTCGAGACCAGTGTACTTTTATAACGGCTATATAATGAATATTTCCACGAAGTTTTCAAGATAATGATTTTTTTTCACTTCCTTCAAGATAGTAGCATTTCACGCCAGCCCCACAAAAGTTATTAGAATAATGGACAATTACAAATAAGTTTTTTTTGTATTTTGGTGGGAAATCAATGTTAGAGCGATTAATTTTTTTAACTATAAAATACCATAGCTGTCGTAAGAAAAGTCATTGTAAGGCATACCAGATTTTTTTGAGGCATGCTGTGAAAGTTTACAATGAAAATAAATGCCAACAATAATAGTATATTATGGAAATTAACTAGCGTAAGTAGTTAATGAAAATATAATTCCCTAGAATTTTTTTTCCCTTGTTTTTGAGGAACCAAATTTCCATTTCGATAAACTTTCAAGTAAGTGTATTCGATTTTAGTATACTGTTACAATTTCTCAAAGTCCGTGGGTTAAACCATGTTCGTTGAGGGATGGAGGTAATAATTAAATAAAATAGTTAACTACAATTTCCTAATTTATTAAAAATAATTACAAAGAAAATACTCTCGTCTCAATATCTCACAATAAAAATATATCTTGCTATTTACAATTAATATATGAAATCAGTAAAATTTAAAATTACCTCAAAGAAAATAATTTCATTAAATAATTAAAATAAGTCTCAATAAAGAATGTTTTAAAACATATTGAATACTTTAAAAATGATATATCCATATTTGACTGTTCCAATATTTACAATAAAAACCATATCAAGTGTTCATGCAGTCCCACCCCAGTTCAGTCCAGGTCCCACCAGTCCGCAATGTTCTAGATATCTTCGAGCGTCCTCATGCAAAGTAGCATTCATTCGTCGAGTTTCACGCCCTCTCGTCCGTTCACACCACAAACACCTCGTCAGCGGTCGTCTCACAATCTCCCGTAGTCGTCCGTCCTCTTCACCAATGCCCCTCGCAGCACCAGACTTCATCACATTACCGAACTCAACCAGATGGATTCTACCAAAAGACTCCCGACCCTCGGGCCTCTGCGATATTTATAGATTCGTAGGTCACCGCCCAGAAATTTATCTAGATGCCGCGTTGCGCCGAGGGTCCTAGTTCCCAGAATATTCTTGCGCATACTCTAAAGTTGTCGGCTTCCCCGTCAGGGGGAGGAGTATGCGCGTAACAATACTATCAGCAAAAATGTTTTGCACATAAGTAATTTCCATAAAAACAATATTAGGATTGAAGGTGATGCAATATATTTGAAACTAATGATGACCACATTTAAAACATATATTGTCAATTTCATGATGTAAATTTGATTAATGAGATGTGTGTGCAGCAAGTTGTTATTGTTTGTACAATTAAGGACTTGGTTTTACTGGTTTTGTTTAGTAAATATTTTTTTATTATGTAAATACCAGCTTCTTGGAAATATAATTTTATTATAAAACATTATTAAAATATGTGCAGTGAGTGAAGAACTTGCATTTTGTAAATGCTCTTTACAAATGAATAGTTACAAAAGTATTGTTCGTGCTTCACGTCTGTCAGTTGTTTGTAATAAGCTGTTCTTAACTCGTGGCACATGGGTAGTTTTTGTAATAGGCTGATTTATTTTGTGGTTTTAATTACATGATGGGTTTAAGTGTGCCGACTAGTCAATGTTTATTAGGCAATGAGAGCTATTCTGTGCGCAGGAACCACTTTAGTAACAATCTGCTATTTGAATAATTTTGTCGATATGATAGCCAACGTAACATGGAAAACCATAGAGAATGAATGACTGATATTACATACTATTTCTGAATAAGACGTGTGTATAAGAAGTAATTGCATATTATAGGCTATTAACGATAAAGTGAGCCCTTTTGAAAGCTCTTTCATTTGGCATAATAGTCAATCAATCTATTTCATTTTAACCTTAGACGTTAACTTCTGACTGCAGTGTTACATATACACTGTGCTTATTACTTACATGGCAATATTGATTTAAAAAGGTGGTTAAAGAATAAAAAATGGCCGAATGGAAAAAGTTACTAGGGCCTCAAAAGTGCTTACTTATCCGTGAACAGCCCATACGCAATTTGTGGCTTAACTACTATGCTTTAAATGCGCTCAACTCTTTCGACAAGCAGTATAATTTCTCGCATACAAGGTTCAAATGATATGTACATAATGTATGTGTGCCTGTGTGTGTACCTGTGTGTGTCTGTGTGTGTGTACTTTTAAGCCTGAATTTTAACAGTTCGAAAGCGTGATTAAATTTATCCTTATCTTTTCTCTTCCTTTTGCAGGTGGAAAATCAAACCATTTATCTGCGAACATTTCGCACTCGTCGAACTAACTTGCGATTTTTCTTATTCTTGTTTCGAACTTTTATTTTACAAGTTATACTATTTTTCTCTTTCAGAAATTAAATGTTCTGTATGCGGAGGCATGGCGAAGAAGTACGACAAACAACTAAGCTGATTGTGCTCCTGCACTGGCTTGAATAAGATCGCCCCCAGACGACGACAAAGGTGACTGGGCATATAGAGAGTCACAACGAAGATGCTGAGTCAGGTGTAAATAGTTGCCTTTTATTTTGACAAGCAACAGTTTAATCACCTGGGAAACAGAGCATGTCATGACTGTCCTTTTGCCGTTATTAAAAAATTTGGCAGTGCGTTCAATATCATTCAGGTCAATGTATTTGATTTTATCTAATTGAAAAGTCGCCCAACTAAAATCGCTAGTACACGAGATGCGCTAATTTTATGTGTTAATATTTACACTTTCAAAAGAATTGCGTAGCCACCAGATCCTAAAACTCGACAATTCTGCAAACTTGCCTTTTTAACTCTAAATAACGAAAGATCAGAAGTGTCAAAATCTCTCAGGACAATTAACTTTCTACATTATAGATGCCGTTTAAAATCACACCCTAAAACATTGTTCTTTCCAACCTGGGTTGCCCGGTCTTGCCTTGGCGTTTCCTCACTGCTGGAATTTATATCCCACAACAAGCCCCGTACACCTACATTTTTTATTCTAGAACTCTCTCAAGTTGGAAACCTTATTTTTTTTTTTTTAAGGCGGAGTCGCCCCCGGAATTTTCCCAAGTGGGAATCGTGTCAGACGATGCCGCGGGTTTTCTCGGGGATCTCCCGTTTATCCCTCCCTTGCAAACCGACGCTGCTCCATACTCGCTTCACCCTCATCGCCTCTCAAGACCTCGATGTTAAGAGCAGCCCATCTCTTTCTACTGCGCTCCTCAAACCGGAAGACGTTCCTAAAAAAAAAAAAAAAAAACAAAGTTTCATATTTCAACTATTTGAAGCGAAAAACATTCACAATACAAAAAAAAAAAAATTATCGCCAAGAGTTGGTCAGAAACCAGTTGGATCGACGGAGTGAACCAGGACAACGTCTCTAAATTAAATTCGCCTAGGCGTACATGGCCTGCAACAAGAAGCCATCTCAAACTCGTTTTCCCACAACGTACATCAACGAAAGTGGCCCCACCTACAGATATTATTCAATTGAAAGAGATACAACTACTGATGTAGTGCAAAGAACGCCGCACGAGGCCCACACATTCTTATGCAGTGCCTCTGTGGCAAATTCACTGTTAATTAAATACTCATTGTATCTTCACACTGAGTGAGACCTTTGAAAAATCACCCCATGCATGACATGTTTAGTTGTCTACCAAATAAATAATATATAAGCTTTTCATACTGCCGTTTATATTAACATACCTATTTTCTTTTGGTTAAATGGATCTTTTAATTCTGTTACGCGCTCGTTGCTTTGCACGCACGGGCGGAAGAGGAGGACAGACTAAGGAAAGTTTGAATGACAGGAGAGCGATAATCCTTTCAGGGTTGTTACTTACAAAGTGTGCCACCGTGCATTCTTCCGCCTGGTGCGGTGACGACTCGCGTGCTCACGACCTTCAGCAGATTGAACTTCTGCGTTTCTCTGAAGAATTTTCCAGTGGTTTACCACTTTAGTTTCTCTCAGCGTGACTCGCGGTGCGGCGAACCCTCCAGGTCAAGGCCAGCGGCTATATAAGCGCGTCGGGCCTCCAAGCCGGCAGTTTACTTTATGAGAGTCGGGAATCTGGGCGACTGTGCGACGTTACAGCGTCACATCAGATACATATAGGCTGTCCACGGTTAACTGAGCACTTTTGAAATAAGCCTTTGAAACCTGCATCTATTTAAACGGGTGCAGTGACTGGCGTGCACCCAGTTAAGTTGGTGACGATGACATTGAATTAAAAGTGTTGGGATAATGTTTCTGAATACTGAGACGACTTATTTTGCCTTCCGTATTTTTGTATATATGTGTTAAAATAATGAAATTTGTAAAATATTTACTTTTGTGATAACTCCACGGTTTCAATATACCGACGCATGAATAAAGAAATCAGGCAATTGCAATGTTAATTTGATAAATGATGGAGGGATATACAATGTGCATACAAGTAGATTTTAAGCAGGGCTTACAAACGTGCTCAGTTTACCATGAATAGCCTACATCATGTATGGGCTCTCAAGGAAAGAGATGAACTTATGCTTGTCTCTTCGGTCGTTGACGCGCGCGAACAAGCGGCGTGTCCACTTGACGTGCTTCGAAGGGTGCAGCGATTGTGCGGTGGTCTGACGACTCGCCCCTCACCGCGGCGAATCAAGGCTCGATTCCCGACGAGGACAAAATCAGGGAGACATGGCGGACGTTGCCGTGGCAGTCGGTGGGTTTTCTCAGTGTACTCTACTGCATTCCGTTGATGATTCATACTCGTGTCGTTTACTCCCCCCTCCTCGGCACTGTAGAACTCAGCCCCAAATTTCTTCCTCCCTCTCTCCCTCTTATCATTCTCTCTGCATGTACAGTACATATATTATGTGTGTGTGTGTCTATATATATATGTCTATATATATATGTCTATATATATAGTCAAAGAGAGAGACACACAAAACATGTCTCATAAAAGTATGTTACAAACATTTTAATGTTTTTCTTAATGAAAGTTGAGAGAGAAAATATAATACGGCTCGTAGTATAAAGTTATTACTGACGACAATATGCTCTCCTAAAGCAAGAAGTTTAGTAATGAATAAATTATAAATAGCACAGAAGAAACTACGTGATATCAAACAACAAATTAGTGGACGATGTTCAGTTGATAAAAATTCTTAAACCTCAGAAATTTAATTCGTAAAATCACCCCGTTTCAAAAATCAAGTCGGAATTTCCAGGATATAATCGCAAAAAAAAAAAATTATTATAAACTAGCCACTACACCACCGCAGCATCCAGTAATCACTTCAGGGTGTTAAATGTATGTATTATGTTTCCTGTTTAATTTTTCATGCAGAATCAATTCACAATGTGATATAATATTATATATATATATATATATATATATATATATATATATATGTTGTTCGGAAATTAAAAGCTTAAACAGTGGGAGGTGATTCCTTATGGAAAATAAAGTCGAATACATAGGGCACAATATACCTAAACGGAATGAGATATGAGCTAATGGAAATTGGGTTTTGAAAACTTGTTTTTGCTGAACGCCTTGTACAACGCCTACAAAGTCCGCAGCTAAAAAGTTATTTGTGCTTCCCGTGATGCAGACACACATGCGTAATGCTGGCCGACATAGGTCTGTGCGCACTGTTCGGCTTGAGGAAGTGGTATCACATGGTATGTAAATGGTATGTCAGCACATCAACGACATGCCCTCCACTAGTATACGCTCCAAAGCGCGCCAAATGGGCGTGCTCCATTCAAACGTGTGGGACGTACTGCGGGTACATCGCCGCCATCCCTACCGCTGGCAGATAGTACGAGGCATTCAGCGAAAATGCGTTTTCAAAACCCAATTTTCAGAGGCCTATATTTCGTTTGATATTCTGGTTAGTTATATGTATACGGTGTCCTATATATTTTCGACTTTTATTTTTCATAAGTAATCACCTCCCGCAGTTTGGGCGTTCAATTTCCGAACTAAATATATATTTATATATATATATTTATATATATATATATTTATATATATGATGTGTCAGGACTGAGTGTGGCAATTTAGTGTAAAGAAAATGTTTATATATATATATATTTTTTTTTTCGATCAAGTAAAAACATTAAAACTTATGCCCCCCCCCCTAAATAATTACATTTTTAAAATAAATGTCTTTAAAATATCACACACTATTTGATATTAAGCAACTCAATTGTACAGTGTTAACGAAAAGGGAACTTTTACACCTGTGCTACATAACTCTCAGACGTAACGCACACCTGTCAACATAAACATACCAATAACTCGAAAATGTCTAACCTGAGCGCATCCTGACAAGACCAATATTTATTGTTAGTTTTCACCGGCTGATAACCTTGACGTGATGACTCACGAACTACAGCAGAGGGTTTTTGAAAAGATTACGTATCCAAATTCCCTCAGGGATAAGATCTCGTTTTTCTTTCAACACAGTTCGAAAACGTATTGCCCAATCCCTAATTCGTAATGAACTGAAATTTTAAATTTCAACTTATCCAAAAAAAAAAAAAAAAAAGAAGGAAAGCATATTTTTTAATTAATTTCGTGTAAGTAAATTAACACATTCCAGTCACTTATAGAAGTTTGTGTAATTATGTATATATATGTATGTATAGACACACACATGAGGCATTCTTATGACGTTCATCATCGGTGATGGAAATATTACAAACAGTAAAGTTTTCGAACGCAGGTGGCCATCGTGCCGTCTGAGATGACTTTTACAACGACTTTTCCTCCAGCACGCCATTTGCGAAGATGGTCTAGTGGGAACGAGTCTTGGCCAAACTAGTGACCTTTAATTTTGGCAACAGCTTGGAGCAGCACATCGTCCTCGCCGCGCTCTATCTTGCCGACTCGATCTCTACGCCACTCTCGAATCAGTATTTCAGGCGGTTGCGTAACAAACTGTCTCCCCGGGGTACGGGAAAGCCAGGCATGCAGAAGCGAATATGGGATTTGTAGCTCCAACTTCGGCCACGCTGGTAAATAAAATGGCTTCGCTCACCAGTTGTAAGGCAGGGCGTTGCACTGTAACATTTTTTTTACTTTCACAAGAAAAATCTTTGGAAACCCAGTTGCCAAGAAAATTCTTTGTAGAACCAAAAACAGTTTTTTTTTTTGCAAAATCTGCAAATTATAAATTTGTAATATTACAAATGATAGGCCTGTATTACAACTTGCATTATTGAGAAGTGGGCTAAAAATTATTTATCTTCTTCTAGAATACAAATGCGATGAATTAACAACAGTGAAAATGGAAGAGATAATTTCAAATAATTCACGAAAAAAATATATTCCTTGCCAGCACGGGGATTAGAACCCACGTCTTCTGCGTTATTAGGCTTCACTCTTAACCAGAATCACAAACTTAACTTACGGGTTTGACACTTATTTTTAAAATAAATGCAACAGTAAATACCTATAAAATAATGGTGAAGTTATTCGGTTAAGAAGAACTCATTTAATTCAATTTAAGAGTTCTGTGTGGATATGGAATATTAACAGTAATAGTTTAATTAGTAATAGCGTCACGTATTTTACAATTGCCATCGTATAGGGTTTTACGTTGAGTATCCGCCATTTTACCTGAGCTCGTGGATAATGGTCATTAAAATGCAAACATTTATTTAGATTTATTACAAACACGGTTCTTGTAATATTAAAAACGAGCAATTTTACAATAACAATGTCTGTACTGTAAAATTACGATCAATTTTTCAGTAAATTTACAAATTGGTTTTACACTGATTCGTCAATCTGAGGGTAGAGACAAACGTACCAAAACACAGCCGAATAAACAGGGCATCCGTAATACAACGTTCGCTGTTTGTAGATCAGGATAAATTATTTTATTTTTCTTAATCAGTTACAAAATATTTTGCAGCTAGAAAAAATAATTTTGTTATGCATATCTTCAAAAATATATGTCGAGTTAGGCCTATATATTTTCGTAATCTCAGTCCCTACCTGGAAAAGGAAAAATCACCAGTGACCCTTATGCAGTCAGTCAACTAACGGTTACGTGATCAAAGTGACCTTCCATTTTATTTCCACAACTTCCGTGTACCTGCAGGTAGTTCACAGTTTAGTGACAACTTTCAAATTCAATCGTTGAAAAAAAGTTCCCACACGTAACTACGCATATTTTTACGGATACGTTGACCTGTATACTCCCAATGAAGTTGGCAATGGTATACGGAAAGTAGTTCCCCGATCCTTGAAGTCTTAGTAAAATTGTATTGTTTAAGTTTAAAGCAGAAAGCATTTGTTTTGGTTCTATTCATTTTATGTCCATAGCAGGGAGAATTTGCATCTCAGTAACGAATTGTTACAGCATCATAAGCGGGGTCGAGTTCGTGAAGAGATGGAGATTTTAATAAAATGAAAGCCAAATTTTATATCCTCATACATTTATAGTTTGACATAATATGCATGTACAGGGTGATTCTAAAATCATGGGACAAACATTGAAAGGGGGTAGAGCTCACTAAAAAAAAAACTATTATTGAATACAAATATATGGGCGGAAGTGACGCGTTGAGGCACAAACACAAAAACATAACACATTAACGGAAACATAAAATGTTCATTAGCATCATACGTAACGAGTGATTCCGTACAGAAAATGTTAACAAAACAGTTGCTGGGAATGCATCCACCAACAGTCACGCATGCTTGGCGACCTCTACATATGGCGTGATTGGCTGACAATGGTGGCGTGCGTGAAATACCCGGCGTATTTGAATCTGTTCGCCAATCACTCCACCGACGCTACCAAGTTTGCATTACTGTCGGTGGTAGCAATTTTGAGCAATTATTATAAACATTGCTGTAAAAAGGCATTTAGCGGCGACGTTGTAAATAAACAATGTGTTGCATTTCATGTGTTATTTTTGTGTTTGTGCCTCAACGCGTCACTCCCGCCCATATATTCCTATACAATAATTGTTTATTTTAGTGAGCTCTACCACCCCTAAATGGTTGTCCCATGATTTTAGAATCACTCTGTATACAGTTACGTATTTCAAAGTGTAATATTACTTAATACATCACAGGCCCCAGTGCTAAGGGAGTGACTAATGTACCCACTAAACTAATTTTCCAGAACCCTGTTGAATTAAATTACTGAAGAATTAAATTAGTTCTGATGACAATTTTACGATACAATACTCTAAGTAAAACAGAACGCACCAATCGTGTCGGTCTCTCGTGAACTGCCCCCACCTCAGCTCCAACGTTCCCAGGAGGAGCACAGACGATGCACCACCAATCCAGGAGGAGCTGCGGTGGTGGGATGGTTTGACTGTTCGCCTCCCACCTAAGCGAACCGAGCTCGATTCCCTGCGGGGACACTCCCGGATTTTCGCACGTGGAAATCGTGCCGGGCGATGCCGCTGGTCCGCGGGTTTCCTCGGGGATCTCCCGTTCCCCCCGCCCTTGCGTTCCGGCGCTGCTCCATTGCCGCATCATTTCACTCTCATGGGCTCTCAAGACCAATACCGAGATATAGACATCACCCCCGACGACGAACAGGGTCGCAGGGTCAAGTACGCCCTAAACCTACTTATAAGCATAGTTGGTTGTAATTTCCGAACTGTTTAAGATATAGTCACCAAATTCGTAACAAAGTCATCGCCCCCCGACGATGTACTGGGCCGCAGGGTCAAGCACGCCCTAAGCCCACTTATAAACATATACAGTAACTTACCACACATCGCCGATTCCTTGGCTGTATGTTGTTACCTACGAACATTATTTTACACGTTGATAGGTATATAATCCATATATTTGCTGCACATAATATTCATAAATTTTTTTTTCGTATTGTTTACTTTTAATTTAAACCTATTGTGGTTCGCACGCATGTCACTCGTGTTAAATTAAATTTGTTCAGAAGTGACGGTGGCAGTAATTTGTGGTGTAATGTAGTTTGTGAGCATTTCTGGTGTGGATTTTGACTTGCGTTGATAATGTAAGACATAGTCCATATTTTACTGAAAAATTCTAGTTCGTTTAATTTTTCTGTTATTCCTTACTTCTACCAGAATTTGTAGCAAACAAAGACTTCCAACGGTAGGAGTCCATTACCACAAAGTAACACATGACCATTGAAAGGCCATTATTTTAGTAATGAAAAATTACTGTAAACCAAGAAGACACGTTTGGTTATGCATTCACATATGATTTACCCATTCAGACCCAATGTACACAATTGTCTACATTACACATGTGTACCTAGATACTTTTTGGTCATCACTGCACACTGCGAAGCTCAATGACCAATGATCTTACCTGTGGGTAAATGGTTCGCAAACAGTATTACTGGTGTAGGTCTTAACTGGTTCATAAAATTGTAGCCGAACATATAGCCTACAGCTCATTGGCTGTGACAACGAAACAAGTATTGCGTTGACGTAAGTACAGCAGGCATCATACAATTTTTTGTTTGCGTCATTCAAATACAAATACTACATCACCCCATGTATATTGTATTTGGTTATTTCCTAAATACGTCGTATATCAGAAGTGTTTTATATTTCAGTTTACATAAAGGTGCGTTATTTATGGATAAACTAAACTTTTATTACAATTTTATATATAAATTATAATATATAATTTATATGAATTACAACAGTGATAAAAAAGGTGTGTTGGTAATGTCTAGTTACAAGTAGTTCTTATGCAAAATCTTATTAAACTGAACGAGTGGAGGGATTATGGGGACTTGGCAAATCGGGACCTGGGACCGGAGCGTCGGAGCTGTTCGTGCTGTCAATCCGGTCGACCGGAGGCCATCTTGGATCCACGTGACCTTGACCTTGACCTTCAACATCGGTGACATTCAACCCAAAAATAAAAAAAATTCCAAAAACAAAAACACAACAAATTCCAAAAAAATTATAAAAAATTATATTTAGAACCATAAAAAAATTATTTGAAAATTATTAAAACATTTATTGAAACAATTTCTTTAAATAATAGATTTTCGGGGGTTCCCCACACCCCCTTCTCCCATACTCATTCCACCATCTTGGTAGGCGTCACAGCCATCGTCCACCATTTTGTCGGTGCAGTCCACAATCTTGGTAGGTGCAGTCTGCCATCGTGGTAGACGTCACAGCCCACAGCCATCCTCCGCCATCTGGGCAGGTGCAGTCCACCATCTTGGTAAGTGCAGTCCGCCATCTTGGCCGGTGTAGTCCGCCATTTGGTAGGCATTTTAGCCTTCTGACTGGTAAGTTCAGATATTTAATTCCTTATTTGATAGGGCAGATATCGTCGCCTATGTACTAACATATTTTTATATTACTATATAATATGCTTTAGGCAAATGTTTTTCATTACCATATAATATGCTTATAGTGATACTAGAAACTGGCCCGGCTTCGCCCGGTAAAATTTTATTTTTTACAGCGATACTTTGAAAGACAAAAATGGTTACTGTGGGTCATGCTTAAAATATAAACATATGCTATTGCAGACTTTTCTGTAGACCTTTTTGAGAACTACAATTCTGTAGTTCATTGATTTGATGTATATCTTATGGTTCAGTTAGCGCACGCCATGTAAGCGCCCTAAACGCGATTTTTTACGACTTGATTACAAACGATTCGACATTTCTCTACTACCCTTACATTACATATAAATGTTTTATGCACCAAACGTTTCCCCGAGAAATTCTCTAAATGATGTTGAAAACCGCATCAAAATCTATCAAGTAGTTTAGATGTACTGAGCGAATACACAGATAGACGCGGAAAAGCGACTTTGTTTTATACTATTTAGAGATAAACTATGCATAATAATATATAAATAAAATCATGTATTAGGTAAATGTATAAATTTAAGTGAAATCAGTGTTTTTATCATACTGCTAGTTGTTACAGAACAATAGGAAAGAAATGTTTCCCGCGGGCCGCGCGAGTAACGGCTACGTTCCGTACCGCGCGCTGACAAGTTGAAGGTACAGCAGTGCGCATGCGCGCTCGAATGCCCGTACAAATTGGAGCGACAGACGTGCGCGCGCTATTGGCTCTGTATGAATGCATATCGCTTTTATGTAGAGACGCGACCTGCCCACATTTTTTTATGTGTATATATATTTATTTATTTTTTCTGAATGCTAGAATAACGGTATATTTTTCACGCTATTAAATTTTATAAATATATTTCACACTTATAAGAAGTGTGTGTACGTGCGCGCGCAATGTGCCTGCAGTCTTTTATGCGATGGTAAGTTTATTGTCTGGGGAAAGCGCGTAGGCCGATGCGAGTATTTATCATCCACGGTGGTCGCCGTAGCATCCCGGTACCCTGCCGGGATGCCAGAATCGCGTGAACATATATTGCATGTGTATGTGTGCGCGGTGTCTACAGTTACTTTCCTATGTGTATTCATCATTACACTTTTTTTTTTGCGATGGTGATGTGTTTATTGTCTGGAGAGTGCGTTGGCTGATGCGAGTATTTAGTATATTTCTTCTTATAACGTGCAATGGTTATTTTATATATATATAACGCTGAAGCCTGTCCACGTTATATTTTCCCACGTGTCGGGATGGTAATAACCATATAAGTATTCGTTGTTAAACATCCTCTTCTCCTAGATGTCGCTGTGGTCTTGTGGTCAAGACGGTCATATGGCGACCATAGGGGTGTTTAAATGATCCCGCACGCCTCCCATTAACTTTTTTGAGTTCCGAAACACCTTCCAACTAAAAAGAAAATTCCCAGCGCTCCTTGTAGCTACCGTTTGAACTACACCCTCTGATGCTAGCGCACCCCTGCGTACCAAAACATTCACAAAATGGCTGTGCCGATACCAGCGCTCCTAGCTGCGAACTGTAGAACTTCGAACACTCTGACGGCGGGCGCGATAATCAAAGATGTCCGCCTACAGCAGCCGACTGACTGTAGGCGCCGTAAATAAAGATGGCTTAGCACAATCTGGTGGTGGATGCGGGAATCACAGATGGCCGCCTACAGCAAACGACTGGTGGCGGGAATTAAAGATTGCCGCCTACAGCAGACGACGGTGGTGATGACATCCAAGGTGGAGGACGCGAAAAGCATGAGAGAGGGGAAAGGACGACAAGAGAGAAAATAAAGAAGATCAGAAGGAACATGAGATAACCCCCAAGGGTTAGAACGAATGGGAGCGAGAGAGAGACAGGAAGAAATGCTAGAATGCGAAAAAAAAACACAAGAGAGAACATAAAGGAGACCGGGAGGAATATGAGAAAAAATACCAAGAAATAGAATGGACGAGAAAGAGACGGAGATAGGAAGGAATGACAGAGCGCGAGAAAACTAATCGGTATGCAAGAGTGTGAAAAGTCAAGATGGAATGATAGAGCAGGAGGAAAAAAGGGAAATTCCAGAGGAAAAATAAGGGCAATCCAAGATGGCCGCTGATGATGAGTAATGATAGAGCAGGAGGTTTCGGCGTAACGTCATCCAAGATGGCCGCAGTGGCTCCACGGCAGCGCAGCCAGCACCCAGGTGCGGGTGAACATGCCATTTTATACTCCTGATGCGCATGTCTCGCTCACCCTTAGCGCTCCGTCGCTTTTAGGCCTCAGACGTGCAAAATTACTTCAACCAGGCGGCAACCATAATTGAAAACGTCTATGACGTATAGCCGCGCGGTGGCATGGCGGTCAGCTGAGCACTTCACCGGGGTCGCTTCTAGCTGCGAACGAGAGCGCAACAGTGGTAAAATAAAACAAGCATGGCCCGGAATACGGAACGTCACCCGTAACACTATTCGGGTCCAACGTAAAGTTCATTATGAAGCAGAGCAGGAGAGTTCGTCGACCCCGGCCGCCGAGATGTAGGCGAGACCCCTTCGTGGGTTCCCTGCCCCACAAAGCCAAACGATAGAGAAGGGGTGTTGGTAGAGAAAAGTCCCGGCGTGGCGTGGTCATGGGGCNGGGGGGGGGGGAGTCGGGAACGACAGGACTGCAGGTAAAGTAACCGAAAAAAATCCTGTTACAAGGTGTGGCCCAGGGGTTGAACGAGGGCACAACACCGTTCACCATGCTGCACGCGTGTCGTGTCTCTGGAGATCTCCTTCTTCGGCGTCCCCCCAGGGGCACATTCCCGCTCCATTAGCGCCCCGCCCCGTTACTGATATCCTGACGAGTCTTGTTCTGTGCGGTCCCGGGAGTGAGGCCGCGCCACTTATCGTTCGGGAAACGGCTTTATCTCTCCCTGGGACATTGTTTTCGTTCGCAGGTCTAGATTGGCGAGAGGGCAGCGCCCGTGGCTGTCTCGCAGCTGTCCGCGCTGTGAGGCTTTCTCCAGAGGCGAACACGAAATACTACAAGCTGTTTCCCGCTTTAAGGTTGAAGGAATTCAGCACGTCTGAGGCCTAAAAGCGAGGGAAAGCTAGGGGTGACCGAGACGTGCGTATCAACACTCTCATCGCCTCTACGCGCAAAGCACTGAACTGGCGTGCAGTCTTGCCGTCGATAACGCGCCTCTATGAGACTTTCAGCGGAGACCCTTTATGATGTAATAATAAAAATTAAGGTTTGATGCACTTCCCTATTCCTTTTTCAATGTTTTGTACCGGAATGTTCATACCTAAAATTACCGTGTAAACACCCGGTTGAGCCATTTCCACTATCACAAAAACTTGATTTAGAGAGAAATGGAGGAGCTGAAAAACATATACAGACGCGTAACGTTTCTTAAATGCTATTCGTAAGCAGACCTCATTCAGATACGTTGGACGGTTTTTTAATAAAACGTTTTCTGCTGGAGCTCTGCACACCGTTCGGTGGCCTACCCAGGCGGCCATCTGAAAAGAGCACTTTTGAAATGAACTTTTGAAAAATGTCAAACTGCCCCTTCCTGCATATATTTTAACAACCACGCTGACTGGCATACGCCCAGTAAAGATGGTTACGACGGAGGGAAAGCAGTTCAGTGATGTTTTAGCTTTGGAATGAAAAGTGTTGGGTAAACATTCGTAAATTCCGAAATGATATATTTTGTTTGAGTTTTTTTTTTAAATTCGTATAAGTGTAAGTAAGAATGAGCAACTTTGTAAAACATTTACTTGCCTAATAATTTCATAGCTTCATTTGGCCAACTCAAGAATAAAGTGATCAGGCCCATTGCAGTGCTAATTTTACATATGGCGGAAGAATACACAGGGTTCATGCAAATAGAATATCAGCAGGGTTCAGTACTGTAGTATACCTATCGAGAGGAAAATATGTATTGTGTTCAGTTCTGAAGCAAAACTTCGTTGCTGTGTGGGGAGAATTTTCATTGGTAACTGTGTATTCAATAATAATTTTTGTACGTCGTAAATAACAATCCTTTGGAAAGTAGTTGCCAAAAGATAATTTTTAGAATTACAAATAAAATAAGTGAAATATTTCGAGTTTACAGAATAGTTATTTATGTATGAAACACATTAAAGTACTTGTATATCTCCATGTTTTAAAATGTGAACTTAAGAGGCATCGGAAATGTGAGAAAAAAAAAGGGGGAGGGGGCATTTCCGTCTCCCAATCTCACTTAGGGGTACCAGAAAATTAATAAAAAAATTTTTGTCACCCATTTTATGGTAAATAAAATTCAGGTTTTGTATTCTTACGTTTTCTTATCAACAACCTGGTTTTTTTCCCCTGAAATTTATGACCTCTGCCCTTTAACATCCTGAGGCCTATGCTAAAATGTATCTCTGACAAGTCTGCCTTGAAAATGTCTTTATCGTTCTGAACAAAACTCGCAAGGATGGATATGGATTCATTTTTCTGCTACTATTCAACAAGATCCCACAACAACACGTTAACTAAGCAAAAACAATATTCCTGATTACAAAATCTCTTTTTCATTTTAACCATTCGAATGTACATCATTGCTGCAAATCGTTTCATACAACGGAGGACATGCACGTGGGGCAAAATCAGCTCGGCACCCCATGGGCTGGTGACCAGCCAATAATGAACGTTGTGAAATACAGTGTAGTGTCCATTGTGGTGTGGATCAGTAGGATGATGATGAGGTAGGAATACAGAGAATCTAACAGAACCGGTGTCGTTACAGCGGTGAATAATGGCGTTACGTCTGACTTGTCTTTAAACGCCAGGAAATGTGCTCAGACCTCACAGTGTCTACATTGAATATTTGAGTGGGAATTGACAGAATAATAAAAAAAAAAACTGGCGTAATTTTACTAATGAGCCACCAAGCTTTAAGTGTCATGCCTGCTCCAAGCTTGCAATCACGGAATTTAAATGGAGGATCAATAAAGAAATTCCTTCTGTGCGTCAACTTTGAAGATAATTGTTTCACGCAAAAAAAAAATTACGCAACTTTCTCAGAAAATAATTATTCATAAAAATATATTTCCTAAATTTAATTTTAATGTTAAATTTTATAAAAAAAAATCTTAAACATAACAATTGGCAATATTTCTTAACGTGCCAGTGTTCCTTAAGAAATATCACGTAGAACACTTTCTGTTTGAAACGGTCATCTTTAAAATTGATGCATTGAGAGGGAATTTCTTTAACATTTATACCTCATTTAAAATCTGAGACTGCAGGCTTGGTAGGCGGCGCCTTATTATTTAGCCTTAATTTATAGTCAGTTTTGAGTAAGATACTCATACCACGTTCATACCTAATGGTCTGTATCTACTTTAATGCTTGCCAGTGTACTTATTTAGATAACCGATGTGTTAATTTTCACATATGTGGGAGGAGTACTCATTTTAAGCTGTTCATAGTTAATTGAGTACTTTTGAAACCAACCTTTGAAAAATGTCACTGCCCCTACCTGCATGTATTTAACTGGCATACCGACTGGTATACGCCCAGTAAGGCTGGTAATGACGAGGGGAAATTAGTTCGTTATCTTAACATTAAATTTAAACACTTATTTATACTGAAATGATTTATTTTGCTTTCTATGCATATAAGTGTGAGCATTAGCAAATCTGCATACTACTTACACAGAATACTAACATACTAATCACAGAAAAAATCACAAGACCTTGGCTTCGTCTATGACGAAGCTGAAAATGGGGACAAGGTTTTATGATTTTTTCTGTGATTTTAAAATTTTTCTAAAAAATGTGTAATATTTTTCTGTTTTAAGCGGTAGATTCCATCCGAGATGGTGCACAAAGGTCAAGGTCGCATGAAGTCATCCAAGATGTCGATAGTCGAAATACTCGGCCACATGAGAGAATCATCTGTACAAAGAGTCCACCGCAAGCACCAAACACACAACAAGCACCACACACACCTCAGTTAGCAATGCAATTAGTACCACATGCACCACAATTAGCACCACAATTAGCACTGCATGCACCAAACTTAGCTCAGCGCAGACCGCAGTTAGCACCGCATGCACCACAGTTAGCACTTGCACGGACCACAGTTATAACCACAAGCACCGCATGCACCACAATTAGTACCGCGCGCTTCGCAGTTAGCACCGCATGCACTACAGTTAGAACTTCATGCACCAAAGTTAGCACCTCACGCTTCACAGTTAGCACTGCAAGCAATGCAAGATGTATGTTACCCGGTCTGTTTGTATGAAATAAAAACTTGCTAAACTGGCACGTGAACTGGACGAGCTTCGAAAAAATAATGCAGCACCAGTATACGCGAAGACGAATACCGCCAACGATGCCTCAACTGTAAAGAAAAGGAAGTGCCAGGTCCTTGAGACATGGAATGTACATGGGCAACTCGGGTGTTAGTCTTATCTTCCGTGCTCTTCTCAGGCATCAGTACTTAGATCAGTCGCAATCCTTCATAATCCTCTGAAATCCTCTTCAACCCTCACCAATCCTCACCAACCCTCCTCACCAGTCCTTGGTCATCCTTACCAATCTTCACCAATCGTCAGCAAACCTTCTATCGATCCTTCTGTTCCCTTAGTCGATAATGTTTTAGGACATTTGAGCAATACTTCGCAGTGTAAAGGGTTTTGGCTCACATCAATGTTTTTGAGATCCAATCTCCTGAAACAGTTCCTCCTCCACATTCTCCTCCTCTTCATCCTCGCAACTACTCATCCTCCTCATCCTATATACTATATAAAAAAAGCAGAAGAAAATAGCTTACAGAATGCTAGGGGCATTGCATGCCTCAAACATTGATTAAAAATCACAGTCCTTTTATACGGGATTATTTAAGAAAATATTATAGTCCCATTGCTCAAAGTAGCTCTTGCGTTCCGACGCTGATCCATACTCACCTCACTTCACCCTCAATGTTAAGAGACGCTCAAATCTCCCCACTCCACTCTACTCTGAAGGAAATATCTTGTATAACGCCCATGACCACTTCTTCATTTTTACGATAAGCCCGTTGTCGAACAGACGAGAAGGCAAACGCACGCCAAGTGGAAGATGTTGAACTGTTGTCAAGTATGCAGTGCTTACTCACAACTGTACACTCTAGCAGTGTGCGAATCATTCTTGAGGGGGGGGGGGCGAGTTACAAGGGAATCCTCCTGTTATATGTTTTTTTTTTGTTTGGCTCATGAAAGAAAAATTATTTCCCTGCCAGGGAAAGTGATTTCCCTCACTGAAAGGTAAGTAATAATCCATAAAGACTAGTGAGAAGAATCGTTCCTTTGTACAAACTGTAACAACGAAGCTTGATGCATACTTCAGATGAAAATTACTTGCCGGGGAAAACACGAGGCAACAGACAACTAAGATACGCTGACACTCAGAACTCAGGTTTCCGGTGTAGCGCGAAATTTCGTGTCGCCCTTGGTGTGCTTAATCCTTTCAGTCCCGATTATATTTAACATGCTCAAGTGTTGCATTCGTGAAATATTTTTTGGTTTGAGCTGTACTCGGGTCGAGTGTACTTCTCACAACCAGTCGACAAAGTGCTGCGAGCTCGGTGTATTCGACTTAAGCAGTCGTAAATGACAGGTACACAAGTTTTTGGCAAATCAGATTACTCGCAACGAAGACGTCCGGAACACCAAGCGCCGATTCCTTGATTTGTACAGCGTCGGCCATAAAACTTTCGTTCATGTGCAACATGTCTTTGATCGCGGACACGGGGACTGAACGGTTTAATTTCTCACCAAACACAGACTGGAGGCACACAACTCTGTAGTTTGTTTATTACCTATAAGCTAGTACATATTTCCACCCCCCATATATCAGCCACTTTACTGGAAAACTCGACTCTCTGAAAGTCTTGAGGTCACTAAATATATATATATATATATATATATATATATGCGTCCCCCCTCCCCTAGCTCAAAAGTTTAATTCGCACCCTGAAACCTAGGTGCACACTACAGAAACTACTAATCACCGTCGAAGCCAGGGACAATATAACTGCTACAAAGGCCGTCTTCACGGACCCGCCTACCCACTGCTCAAACTGCGCTGCGGTGTTTGAAGACCATTTTATTTTTTTTAACGGAACTATTAAATGTACGTCCAGCGTGCTGAACTACGAAAATAACGCACACTTCAGACGTACACTTTAACGCCTGTTTTCCAATTTTTGATTTCCGACTGTATGTACATACGCGCACAGCTCATTTAGCACAGTCTCCCCCTTAAAAAAAACATATACACACACATATATATATATATTTATATATATATATATATATATATATATATATATAAGTTAACTGGTTCTTCAGAGGCGAGGTACGAAGTGCGTGATTTTTTTTAAAAAACTAAATTGTTACCGGGCGAAGTCATGCGGGTTCGCTAGTGATGGATAAATGAAGTATTTCCATTGAATACTCTAAGTACAAAATGTAGGCGACTGCAATCAGAGCACGTGAACGTTGTTCTATGCATTTCTGGCCACAAAACAAAGCTTCACTATGTTATTCGTAACTAAGTATGTTTTCAAGCCCCGCTTAGGATCTACTGTACTGTTCATTTTGTATCCTTCCGCCAGATGTAAAATTTACATTGTCATAGACCTAAAAACTTTATTTATGCATCAGTCAAAAGTAAACGTCAAATCGTTAGGAAAATAAATGATACTAATATACCAAAACGTACTTTAATATGCATAAAAAATCCCCCACTTTTTTAAACATTACACTCGAAGAACAATGTCAAGACTTGGAAATATTTACTGCCTTTGCTACCATCTTAACTGCGAGCCTGAGCATGCCAGTAGGTACAGTAGCATTTATGCAGTTAACGTGTCTGTGATTCTTAAAGGTTGATTTCAAAAACCCTAACTTTACCGTGAACGGCCTACATACGATAATTTCTACTTTGGTAACGTACATAAAAAAAACCAATCAGATAAATTCTGTGTCCATAACTTTGTACGTCACACTATATGCAGTTGCGGGCAAGGACAGTTTTTTTTTCAAAGGACGATTTCAAAAAGTGTTCAATTAACCGCGAAGCAGGCATACAATATACGTAACTTTTTTTTTTCGTGGAACGAACTAACCGAAAATACCGTTCAGCTAAATTTCATTCCCGTTGCTCCACTCGGCACAACTCTGCCAAACAACTGCCCGTCAGCTTTTTGAGGGCGTGGTTACAACACAACGCACGTCAGCAATGCAGTGCGTGAGTACTGAGTAATTCCTCCAGACAGCACTTGGAAAACCCTCAATGCTGCAAAAATTACGTTAAATTCCAAAAAAACACTATAGATATTACTTCTGATTTTTTTACTATTACAGTTACGCATGAAACCATGTCGTAATCAAAGCTGTAGTATATGCGTGCACAGTGCCAGACTTCCGCCTAGACGAACAAGGCACCAGACGGTGGGAGGGGGGGAGGGGGGTGTTTGCTGGCCATGGGACAAACTGTATTTTTAAATTTTATTGATCAAGAAAATAGGAAAGTACAAATATACAACAGTAATTAAATTAATAGAGGACACAGGACAAAACAGCGCTATTTATTACTACATTAGCCAAAATTGGATAATTTTATTGACCCGTGTAAAAAAGATTTCATCTAGCATTGATCTAGCAATTTAGTCTAGGAGAAGTCTAGCCCAGTGGACGAATATGGTCTAAAAGTTTTTTCCTTTTATTAATTTCGAATTTTTGATGATATATACAGCATTTCCTGTGTATTATTGATGAAACTTAGCCTACCTAAATGAAATAGGTTATTTTGTTAATTTACCAAAAAGGGGGCTCGGACTCTGTAATTGTCTATAGGCCCTGGGTCTCTAAGTCCGGCACTGTATGCGTGTGTATATATACACACACACACGCATATTAATATATATATGCTCACGTACACAACTGTTGCTTGTTACATAAGTTATGGGTGGAGCTAGTACACCGTGTACTTCAATACTATAAGCACCCAACAGCAGTTTGTTTAATGCGGTTGGTTTCTGTCAGCTTGAGAAGGCGTTTTCATATTTGACCGGGACACTCAGAACTTGGCAACATCGGCACGGCGCCTACGTGATTCGTGTGCAGACGGTTAACCACGTGTCGAAAAGTAGTTCAGCCAACCAAGATAGGTAAACGACACTATAGTGTTCTGAAATGTAACTTATCTTGAAATCTTTTCCCGAAATTTCACTGCTTCTAGTTATGGGGAATGAATAAACATCAAATGAAATAAATTGAATTTGAAGAAGTTAATGAAAGAAATGCTTTTCAAGACTGTTTCCATAACAATTCAACAAAACGCTCAATTATCACAGTATATCGTTAATCACGAGGCTTACGTTCTAGCCAGCTTTATATATGTCAGAGCTGTTTCTCCCCGTTCCAAATTTTTCTCGGTAATAAGCAAGTCCTACCGGCATCGAATGTATCTACTTCGTTTGAAATAAATGATCGGTGAAGTGCCCTTCCGGAACGAGCAGTCATTAACCTATGGTCTAACCGGTTTCTTCACACTTTTAGAACCAAACTTTTGAAAAAAAAATAAAAAAAAAAAAAACACCCCATGTGTGACGTGTTTGGTTGCTTCCTAAACATGTCATGCATCACAATCGTTTTATACCTGTGTTTACGTAAAAGTACCTTATTTTTCTTGAATTAAACTTTTACTATATTTTATATATAAATTACAATATTTCAATTTAAACCTTTTTCAGACCCACTTTAATTTACGCTTTCAGGTATTGCAAATAAAAAATTGTATATTTTATGATGCGTTCTGTACTTAAGTCGACACAACACTTGTTTCGTTGTCACAGCCAATGAGCTGAAGGGTACATGTTCGGCTACAGTTAACTGAACCAATCATGACGTAGACCAGTAGGACGGTTTGCGAATAATTTCCCAAAAAGTACGATCATTGGTCTTTGAGTTTCGCAGTGTGCAGTACAGACAAAAGAATTACCTACACGTGCGTAATGTACACAAATGTGTACACCGGGTCTGAACGAGTTAATTAAAACGAATAATGGTAGAGAGGAAATAGGTGTGTTGGTAATACCTAGTAAGAAATAGTTCTTATGCAGAATATTATTACTCTGAGGGCGCACGAATTCGGCGCGTTGGCCATCTGGTGTAAATTTTCTAAGCTTTGGGTGCGTCAGGTGGAGGAATATCCTGGAAGTAGAACTTCAGCTGACAATACTGTCGGCTTTCGCAGCCAGCACTCCTGCAGTCGGGCCAACGGTAGCTCCGACAGTTGGAGATGGGTAAACTTGATCTTGGGACTGCCTAACGGTCGTCTCTGAACGACCGGACGAGTAACAATCTCGAACAAGCAGATGCTGCACCACAGAGTAAACAAGTACACAGAGACAGAAAATTACGTTGCGGTTCCTTTGATGCGGGCGTTACCATTACCAGATTGGCTGCGCGAGGCTCTAGGAACTGGTCTTGTGTCTGACTGGCTACATGTATGCCGCGAAGTGTTCCTCTATTGGCTGGGCTGCCGGCTGGCTTGTATACGTTACCACGCGCTTGTTGGCGAACGGCGGTCCAACATCTTGACGGGCCACTGCCGCCATTTTGCTGGCGCGTGCCGCTGGTGTTCGCGGTGTACGCGGCTGTTTCACCCCCGTATTCTCAAATATTCTGTGGCTGCACCTTTAGCTGGAGTGGGAGGTCGGGTTTCTCATTCGGCGCAACATAGTATGTTTGGAAGAACTGTATCTTGTAACTTCTCGTCACATTAATATTAGGCTGTTCACAGTGAAGTGATCACTTTGGAAATAAACCTTTGAAAAAAAAAATTACTGGCCGTAAACTTTAAAAATGCTACCTTACACACTGGCACGCAAGCTTCCAGTTGACAGCGAATTAAGGAAAAATATGTAATTTCAAGTCTTGAAACTGTGTGCGAGTGTACTGTTTAAATTTATTGCAAATCAAGGTTTTTTTTTCTTTAAACATATTTGAGTTCGAATTTACATGTCGGTAAAACGTTAACAATTTCACGTTTTCCCATAAGTGACGCATAATTAAATAAAGTCATTGAACTCTCACAGCAATATACGTACAAGTAGATCTTTAGCGGGGCTTTCAGAAGTCTTCAATTATCCATGCAAGATTACGTTATGTATGCCTGGCGCTAGAAATTGATGTGTATCTAAGAAAAAAAAACATTACCCCAGACGAGGACGGAATGGCACTATGCTATAATGCATGATGCAATTATTATTCTGGATTCATCCATAACATTTGATTTTTGTAATAGATATTGCCAGCATGCAAAGTTAAGTTGAATCTGGTTACATGGTTTCTTAGATGCAGCACTCTACTCTAAGATATTTATTTGGCAGCTACCTATTTTGAAAAAAACTGTCTGACCAACTTAAAACATGTCAATTTTCACGGCCAGCATAGTAATACTTGTTTGTCATATTTGTGCAAAAACTGGATAATTGTTTTCCGAAATATGAAAATACTTTGTTTTTCACGTGACGCTATCTTACAAAATGGTGGGCGAAAGAGACTGTGTAGACAAATTTGATGGTTGTAATATATACTTCTATACTTCCAGCATACAAATTTAAGTTGAAATTTGTTACGTTGTTTCATAGATATAATATCCCAAGCTTAAATGTTTACAGAGCTGCCATTTTTAAAATAATAGTCTGATAATTTTAAAACAGATAAATTTACACGGGCCTGCCGTAGTACTACCCGTTTGTTTGTTAAATTTGGTAAGAATTGGTCAATTGTTTCCCGTGATATAACATAAAAACTTACTGTCTTTTCATGTGGTGCTATCTAACAAATTGGTGGACAAAAGAGTCTATTTAGACGTATTTCATGTTTCTAATAGATACTGCCAGCATACGAACTTCAGTTGAAATTTGTTGCATGATTTTGTAGTAAGGTAAAGTGTTTATGTGACCGCCATTTTGAAAGTGCCTGACATACTTAAAACATCAGTTTATGTGGATTTCCATGGTGCTACACGTTTGCCAACTATGGTAGGAATAGGTTGTTTGTTTCCCGAGGTAGGACATAAACCTTACTTTTAAATTGGCGCTCTCTTAAAAATGGTGGGCAAAATATTCTTTGAATTGCCACATTCCATACTTGTAATAAATACTTTCAGCATAACATTTTTGGTCGAAATTGGTTAAATGATATGGTATGTAGATATACCAAACAAACCAAAAATTATTATATGATCACCATTTTGAAAATAACAGCATTATCCATATAAGTCGCATATGTTTACATGGCCTACTTACATGCTAAGTTTGATGGACATCGGTTAAATAGTTTCCGAGATATAAATTAAAAGCTTAATTGTTTTATATTGTGCTATCTTAAAAAATGGCCGACTAATAAATATATACATTGCTAAATTCAATGCTTACATAATGCACTGTCAACCTACCAAATTCGGTTTAAATCGGCCAAATGGTTGCTGAAATATGACATAACACCATAATGTTAAAATGGGACGCCATTTTTAAAATATGTAGCTGGCGTGGTTAAAAACTATGAAAGTCGGATTTCCTTACTAAGTACTACATCTGTACCGATTTTGATGAAATTCGGTTCACTGGTTCAAAAATATTTGAGGGACACACACACACACACCGGAGGGAGACACGTACGCAAAGACAGGAAAGTGATCTCATTAGCCAACCTTTCCTTACGAAAGTACGCAGAAAATCGGTTATTTAACTAATTTAATTCAACTTTATTAGAGTCGAACATGGAAATGTAACAAAATATTATTAAATTCCTGAGAAATAATTGTTACAGGGCATTACTGATAATTGACAAAAAATAACACCATGTGCATCGCGAGGCTAACGCTACAGGCGGGCAAACATTTAAACTTTCCATAGTAGTGCTTGCATTGTCTTATGATCCTCACCACCTCAAAAATACTTACCTTAAAACATGTTCTATATCGAGGTAGAAGTAAAAAATGTAATCGTAACTCAAATGCTATTTTGAGAAATGAAATGAAAGTTACAATAAACAAGGAACTCCTCTATAAGTATGATTCGGAGGTCCGTGGGGATAATCATAGTTTCATTATGGGTCCTTATAATTCCAGTGGGGGTTCGAAACCCCACGACCCACGCGACTCGTACGCCCATGGGTCTAGTACATGGGTGTACAACATAATTTTGCGGCGGGCCAGGTCAAGCATGTTTGTAACCATAGCGGGCCAAAAGAAATACCCAATAGCAAAGTGAGCTTTAAAATATTAATAAATGTAAATAAAACGGAATTTTTTATATTATGCAATATGGATAATTTATTAAAAAGAAAACCTTAGTTTTACAATGCTTACACTTAAATAAATCAAAACCAATCTATTGAGATACCTGACATTTTTTTTTGTTTACTCAGGGCATCTATGTCAGCTGATATTTTAGATGTGGCTATGCGCAGAATGCCTGTAAGATGGATGTCTGATAATGATGATCTTGTTTTGGATTTGTTGTGTTTCATGCGGGAAAAAAGCTGTTCACAAGTATATGTACTACCAAATAAGGAAATTTGTTGAAGAGCTAATTTGGTCATGTTTGGGTATTGTTTTTGGTCAACATACTTTTTGTAAAATTCAACCAACCCATTCGGAAGACAACCATCGTATGCGGTTTTTAGAAGAGAATTGCTTTGTATTTCAATCAATTCCAACTGTAGGTTTAGCCTGGCGCTTTCAACTTCAACATCAAAGGGATTTTGGAAGACTTTCATGGTGGGCAGTTGTAATTTGAAGTCTGCGAATCTCTCATCAAACTCATTCCTCAACCTCTGCAGTAATGATGCGTACTTGCCTAACTCCAACGTCTCTTGGTTTCTTGAAGACAAGGTCTCCCAATGAGCCAACTGCTTTTGTTCCAGCTGTTTCTCCAATAATAGGAGCTTCTTTGTGAAAGCTTGAACATGTTCATATAACTGCGTACATAGTTGATCTTTTCCTTGCAGTTTTAGATTAAGATCAGAGAGGTATTTAGTTATGTCTACCAGGAAAGCCAGATCAGCCAACCACTGCTCATCAGTTAAAAAACTAAATTCTTGGTCTTTATTTTCAAGAAAAGTTTTTATTTCATCAAGCAACGAATAGAATCGCTTCAGTGTGGTTGCTCTGCTGAGCCAGCGAACGCGACTAAAGTACACTATGTCTTCGTGATCTGAACCTACGTCAGATAGAAAAGCTTGGAACTGTCTGTGATTGAGTCCTCTTGCGCGTATGAAATTAACGGTCCGCACTACTTTATCCATCACGTGCTTCAGTTCAAGAACTTTTGAACATAGCTGTTCTTGATGAATAATACAATGATGCTGGATAAACATGTGTTTGATGCTCTTCCGCAGTAAAGCCACAAAACCATTTACTCTTCCTGTCATTGCTGGTGCACCGTCTGTAGTAATGCCGCAAAGGTTTTCGATTTGAAGTTCATATTTTTCTATGCAACTCTTTACTTCTTCGTAGATATCTTTTCCTGTCGTTGTATCTTTCATTGGACGCAAATCAAGTAATTCCTCGACCACGGTATAGTCTTCTGTCACTCCTCTCACGAAAACTGCCAACTGCGCCGTATCCGACATATCAGTACTTTCGTCGAGAGCGAAACTGTAAAAAACGCATTTCTTCAATTGTGTTTTTAAAGATGATTCAATATCTATGGCCATGTCATCAATTCTTCTTGCTATGGTTTGATGTGACAAGCTTATATTTTTAGCTACTGCTTTCTGCTCCGGACACGCTACCGATGTAAATATCTCCAAACACTCCTTGACAAATTCTCCGTCAGATAGGGGTTTACTTCGTTTGGCAATAGCTTCTGCTATCATGAAACTAATTTTTGTAACTGTCTCGGAGTTTTCTTTTGGTTTTTTGAACAACGCCTGTTGACCGATCGTATTTAGCTTCAACGAATTTACACTATCGACTCGAATTTGAGGAAGCATGCATAGCATAAATCTTCGCACAAAACTAGAATAATGCCTCCTAACATTGTATTCCTTGCAAACTGCTGTTTTGTGATTACATATAAGACACAGTATGTTTTCATTATGTTCTGTGACAAAAAAGTCTNTTCCTTGCAAACTGCTGTTTTGTGATTACATATAAGACACAGTATGTTTTCATTATGTTCTGTGACAAAAAAGTCGTCAGTCCAACTGTTTTTAAATATTCGACATTCTGTGAGTTGAAATGCGAAAAAGAGACAACTGTAGGACTAGACTAACAACCATAAGACAACACAAAATTATGCACCTACTCAAGTAAATATGTATCTCAAAATTTACTCAAACAATGTAGGTATGGATAACAAAAGACAATCGTTAACCGTAATTAAATAAATATACTTCATCTATTTGTTAAGATTTAAATTAAGTACCTACGTTTATTCACCACTTTTCACTACAAGAAACTTCATTCACTATTAATTTACAAATGAAACACAATCGCGATCGAACAAAACAAACCAAATAAGTAATTACTCGCGTCGTGACAAACTTTGCCGGCCAAGTGACTTTGAGCGAGCGACACGGCGGCGGTGCTACGAGCGCGAAGGTGAGGTGAGAGGGTGGGGCGCGTCTCAGTGCACGCGCGGATTTGATACCTACGAAGCGCAGTTCGTGTTATTGTTTATAAATCGTAGGTAAACATTATTTACTTGCCTACAAACATGTGAATATTATTCGTAGTCGATAAAATAAACATATTATCTAAGAGACTTTTTAAAGATTGTTTGCACAATATTTGTCTATTATATGTCATCATCTATCTATGCTATGACTTTAAAATTTTTAACTAGCTCGCGGGCCGGATGTAGGGCCTACGCGGGCCGGATGGTGGCCCGGGGGCCGTATGTTGGACGGGCCTGGTCTAGTAGATCCACTTCCGTTTCGAAGAAATAATTTTTGCGCTGTTATGAAATCCAAAGAATCGAAGCTTATTTTCAAACCATTTTTCATTTAACTTTATTTTTCTGACACGTGATTAATTAAATCGGGATTTATTTGATGTACAGAGTGCTTCGAAATTCGTGTAACAACGCTCTAGGGCTGGTAGTATAAACACGAGGTCGGAAACAATTATATCCATTGCTAGAGGGCGTGAGAGTGTTATGGTAGGCAACCTGGCTACATAACGTGATACGCGCTTTGATGTGTGTAATGTCGTTCGATAATAAACGGAAATGACATTGAGGAGAGTATTTGCAGTAATTGGCTTACACTGTTGGCGGTGTTTCAGTTTTGTGGTGTTTACTGGGATCTGGTGGCTTTTGTTTACAAAATACGTTTCACTCTTCACACATTTTACACTAAGTTACAGATACAGTTCAACATGGCGGCCGCCTTCTCGGATGCACAATCGAACAACGACGGAGGTGTTTTTGAAACTTCTGTCTTCTCGGATGATTCATGCAGTGGTAAATGTTCATGAAATTCCATTCGAGATGTATCATCTTGATGCGATTCGCATGTTGTCGTGCCATTCTGTTCCTTTGCAGTAGTTTGGGCTTCTGTTGTATTATGAAACTAATTAAAACAATAATAATGTGATTATATGAAATTGTGTAGGTTTGGTAATAACATATGTTGTAGACGCCTTTGTCACTCATATGTGCTCTCGTTTTTGGTATAATATACTGATTATCAAAACTTAGAAACTTACAAACCGTCAAAATCGATTATTAGCATCAAATATCAGTAACTAAATCTGAACGCAGTATAAACACTGACTTAATACTATAGGCTAAATGTAAATTTTACGTATAAATCTAGTTACATCACAGTTCCGATTTTCAAGAATTGTGCATGCTTCATTCACGGCGATTGATATTGACAACTCGCTATTAATATGACTTGTATAATCAAATTTTGTTAAATGTAATGGAATAGAAAAAAACAACTAAATAAAAACTTTTGCTTGTTTTTCATCTTCTTCAGCTTGCTGTAGTTTTCTTTTCCGGTAAAATGCTCCAGATTTTTCTTACAATAGGCCATTACATTTTTAAAACAATTATAAAACAACAAAAAACTCACGACTCGAAATAAAACAAAACTGTTTTCCTTCCCTATAATCAATGATTGACTTTCTCGAAACTTGACAATAGCATAGCGTTACACCACAAAGTTACTTCCGTGTCACAGGATGGCTCAGCGCTCTCAGAGATTGGCGAATAACTTCAGCCAGGTGCATGCCGGTAGTGGTGGAGTTTGGCGAGCAATGGACGAGCCCATTAATCTTCGACAAGGGATCTAGTGAGGTACACACAAATCCTCTCATAACTGCCCTTGGGGATTATGATATCGATTTAACTTAACGATATAAGCGGCCAAAATCACTTCTGGCGCACAGGCCCCCTTAGCCCTGTATATAACACACTGCCATGCCTATTATGTTAGCTTCTGCGCAGCTTCTAGGATAACTAAGTTGTTAGTATAGATTAACTTGTTCATTAAGTAAATACGTATATATAATCAATAACTAATTAATTGGAGCTGTATGTTTATGTGTCAGACCTTCAGTCTGACATACGGGAGAAATCCTAACGATGACTGCAGACTCTATAAAATATAATAGCTTAAATATCAACCACTTTATAGCTGGTTGACTCATAGTATTAGACAACTTTTTCGTCCCTTCTGGACACAATATATGTATTTATTATAGTTCTTATCAGCAGCGCTGTATGTCTGTATGCCTGACCTTCAGTCAGCATGCGGGAGTAATCCTACCGATGGCTACAGGCTGCATATAATATATAATGTTAGCATAATTCATTTCAAGTTTCTAAGAGTCTTGACTCATAGTACTTGAACAGTCCTCGAGGACTTAATTTAAGTTTAGGTTAAGTAGGCTAAGACTAACCTATTCTTTCAGGCTAATTACCATCTTTTGAAGGATTATGAAAAAGTCGGTCCGTGCTAGCTTGCTGGTACTCACCGACAGCTAATTCTATTTTTCGTTTGAGTTTCAGGGTCCACTGGGGATCCGGATTCGGGGGGGACCTGCCCAATTGCGCTCTCCCCCCACCAGAGTAATGCGCAAGTGTTACTCTGGTTAAACCCAGCGCCCATTTAAGATAGTTCCCGCCCCCTCTCTACTAGCACTTTTATCCCATCATAATAAAGAACATGATTCCTATCCTCTGTCTCCTTAGCATTTTCTGTTAAATATGATAATGCATGAAGCAATTTTTAATTCTTTCCTGTCGAAAGGGTTTTTACGGTGACTATGCCGGTTTTTCCCTTTCTCTTCTAACTATAGTTTAGCTATAAGTACACTTAGGGAGGTTGTCATGGCCACAATCTGGCCATGGCAGCCCAATCCCTCTTTGCCGTGATGCATGTCTCCTTGCATGATACTCCCTTCCTTGTAGGCGTATGGGGCTTAGCCCTGAGACGCACTTAACTCCCGTCCCTACCGCGGGCTCATATAACACTTAGTTTTAGAGTAGTTAGAAAAAAAAATCTTCGACAAGGGTGCTTCTCACGATGACAGTGAGCGAAGGCGGCAGGGCAGTTGTTCCCTCCCTCCTCGCCACTTCCTTTTTCACAACGGGTTTCACTGAATTGTGTAATTATAAAGCGCAGAATGCATTTTAGTGAAATTATTATTTTGATTGATTTAGAGTTAGAATTTTGGTATACTTAAAAAATTCCTAGCCAATTATTTCCCTCTCTTTCTTTACATATTTGCCTTACGTACGTATAAAAGTTTTATGGCGCCTTCGGCTTCCGTTTGCTTGGCGTGTGGCTGTAAAACTAGTGTATTTTATTTATGGTTTGCAGCGTGACTTAAGCTAGGTTGTGTTGCGCTTACACATGAAAAAGAAATCGGTAAGATCTATACACTTCCACTCTCCCGTACAGTATTTCGATTTGTAATTACTATTTCTACATCATTTACCTTGCAGACTATTTATTGCGCTAAGTTTTAAAACGACATAATTTCGTTGCAGTGAACTGTATCAAGTTCTTGGAGGCTTGGAATGATTGTAAATCTGTACCTTAAGCGCGTGGAAATTATTTTGTGACACATATGTAATATTCTTGATTAAACATTAGCATTGTTTGAACATTGACCATTTCAGTTTTATGTATCTTGTATAGGCCTGTTGTTAAAATACGGTACTATATAATTTGTATAAAAATACTATGTAAATTGTATTACATATTGTGAGGGTTGTAAATTAATGATTTATGTAGTAATATGATGATGGTTGTATTTTATATTGTATATTATCAATTTTAACAAAGTACTTACTGACGATTTCCAACACTACAAACTAAAATACTTTGTACTTGGATCAATTATAACTTCAATGAAACAGAACTAATTACATGTAAGATCGTGTCGTGTTAGAAATAATTACATGTAAGATTGTGTCGTGTCAGTTTTGTTGACAGCCTGAAAGCGTAAGCTTTTCGAACTACACGCGCCATCTTCTGACTGTTTATTAAACTTCTCACTGAGGTTACATTTTAAGTGGCTAGGTAGCGCCATAACTGTAGTTACGTGCTGTTCACTGTGTGTATACGCATTGGCAGAAGACATCCGGGAATAGCATTTCCTGAGCATTTCTAGTCAGAATCACAGAACAGGGATGCTCGATATTTACTACGTACTGATGTCAGGTAGTTTTTTTCTTTTTCATTCAATATGTTTCTACATTTTCTTTCACCAGTTTTTCCAAAACACTTTTTCTATGCAAATACTTTGGAGGACCCAATTTGATATTAACACTCATGAGTCGCAATTAACGTACACGTATAAAAAAAATCTTGCAGTGCGTTGTTTTGTTCATTTTCGTTTAAGTTTGTTCAAGAGGCAAACATTTTTTAAAATGCATTTTGAGGATATTTTTTGGTTTAATAAAAGTACCAAATTGATTAAAAAATAACATTCATAATTTTTTAAAATTATAAATACAAAAATTTTAACTTAAATAATTGCTATGCATAAATTTAAAAAATATTATAACACAAAATTTGGTACCATCTAGAATGTTGATTGTAGTTACATGAGTGGCATGTTGCAATTTGCTCGAAATCCGAGGGGCCACGGTAGTGTAGTGGTTAGACTACTAGCCCCTTATCTAGGCGAACTGGGCTCGATTTCCGGCGGGGAATCGTGCCGGATGATGCCGCTGGTCGGTGGGTTTTCTCGGGGATCTCCTGTTTCCCCCGCCATTGCATTCCGGCGCTACTCCATTCTCACCTCATTTCACCCTCATCGGCTCTCAAGAGACCTCGTTGTTAAGAGCCGCCCAAATCTGTCTCTCTCGCTCTTTTTTTTTCTCTCTCTCTCTCTCTCTCTAGACTTGATTAAGCTTTGTTTGCAAAAGGCGGAGTTATAAGTTATATCATGAAAGTATAACTTCAGCAGGGCTTCAGAAAAGTTGGAAGTAACCGTGAATGGACTATACAAATTTTGCCGTAGCTAAACTTGGGCATAAGCCTCAAGGGGAACCTTCCCCTCCATATTGGATTCTTAGTTTTCCTAGCTTGTTTACAATTATAAAATAATTTTCCGAAACTTACCATATACCTAACTTGCTATTGACCTTACACAGCAGTACAGGCATAACGACTTAACTACGAACTCATAACTACCGTAACAATTTTAATTCGGCCAACGTCTGGCAAAATCAATATTGTGACATAATAACGAGTTTGTAGTACAGTAGTTACTGTATAATATCTGTACTGCTGTGTAATGCCAATAACTAGTTGGGTGAAAGGGTATTTTCGTATTTTTTTAAAATACTTAAATAAACTAGAAAAACCAAGAATCCACTATATCTAGAGAAGGGTTCCCTTAAAGTGTTAACAAAATGGGCTAGAAACTGGGGCAAAAGGCCCTACATATTAACGAACTGCAAAAAAATTGCCTTAAGCTGGGATGGAAGAAAAACTGAGAAAAATCGCACACAGATCCTCCCCCTCCTCATCATCGATTTAGATGACTGGGATCGAATTCATGACCTTCCGAATGCGAGTAATACAAGCTGCAGCACGTCCAAGCAAGCTTAGTGCTGTTAAAACTGGTTACGCTGTTGAGACGTTTTAAAAACAAACCTTCTAAGAAAAAAAAATATCCCTGCCCCAAACTGCATCGCGTATTTTAAGGTCCAGACACACTGACATGTTACCAATAAAGTTGGCAGCGACGAAGGAAAAGTAGTTCTGTATTGTAACGTCGTTTTAAAAGTGTGATACTGAATTTATTAAATTGGTTTTCTGTTAGTTTTATGAACACAAGAGTAAGATTTGGCATGTAAACAACATTTTTACGTCCCTAATAATTATCACAGCTCATCTTGATCGAAGTATGAATAAACTGACCGGGCCCAACCCAATGTTTATTTTGTAGGTATATAGCAAAATGGATAGAAAATAAGATCCTAAACAGGGCATTCCAAAGTTGACGATGAATCGTGAACAGCATATTGTGAAGGAAAAATGTGTGGAGCTTGTGGCATACGAACTGCAGTATATGTATACTTTCCGGAAATTTCTGAGTAGTGGACGTATTTAAAAACAAAGATGAAGCACTAGCGGCTGTGAATATCGATGTCGACGACAAGACAGAAACTATGGTGAAGAGGAAACGTGTGCTCCAGGGCCATATATAAGGGAGGGGGTTAGTGGGTTCGAAGCCTTCCCCCGTGGACTTAATGACATATTTAACTGTCACAATTCGATCAGGGCCGCCTGTTTTTCGCGAAAAAAACTTCAGGACCACTTGCACTCCAAAGCACTATAGCTCAGATCCACTTTCGTGATTGGATGATTTTTAACTGTCACGATTCGCAGGCGTCTGTCCGCGAATCACGGACATTCAATGCCGGAGTTAAATTCTGTACCATATAAGAAGGCCACTTTTTGACAGCTCGACGAATGTAGCGCCACTGTTTACATCTGACTACGTATCCTTCCGCCGTCAGCTGGTCCGTCACGTCGGGGCTGTATTTTTTGTCAACACGCTGTCGGCTAATCCACTTCTCATTGTACTGTAATGCTAAACAAATTTTAAGATATTTTAAGACTGACATCTGTCAAAAAATATAAGTAGGTTATAAAGTTAAAAATATAAAATGTTGCAAATAATTAGATATTTGATAACTCTTTTTTAATTTGTCCGAGATAGTGAATTTGGGTTAAAATTTGCGAGACGGTCTGTTGTATCTATTATTACACTTTGGACGTTATAGCTAATATATTCGAGTTGGAAATATGTGACGTGGAATAACGTTAGAATTGCTTAAAAACTATTCACGCGTGTCTACGGAATCAAGGGGATGGGTTTCCAGAGAACAATATGGCGTATAATTTACGTAGACGAATGATTACCGGCCGAATATAAATGACTTGTACTCCAAATCGTTGTAGATGAAATATATGTTACTTTAAAAATTATGCAGAGTTCGTGGAAAAATATAACAATTGGCATATGTTTGTAAATTCTTTATATATATCGCGCAAGAAAGAGGTTCATTTCTGGCTGATAATAGCTCGCAGAAAATCCGATAGATAGCGCGCAGCACGTCACGGCGAAGTTTTGAGTAACTCTCTTTATGGTCAAGAGATACCATATCTTTTAAAGTTGACCATTCTTATGTTACGGGCTGGAAATATATTTAAAATTCGTGTCGTTTCGTCAAATTATTAGAAAAAATAATTCAACAATATTATATAGTATTTTTGTATGCTTTTGGAATTAATATCATGGACGTGTTGAAAGCAAGGTTTGAGATGGATGATACGACGTGAAAAAGCTTTCTGAAGTTAGCACAACTTCAGAAAACTTTTCCACGTCGTATCGTTCTATTGTACATTTCATTTTGATCACCTAAACATAACTACATTATCACGAAGTTTAGTTTTTAACACTAACAACCATTGTTTTGTGACCTCGTAAAATAAAATGTATTAATAAATCTACGAACTCTTTCTTATCCGCGCATTTTCTACTTTTCTGATGTGCATTGGCAGTGCGCTCAGAATAGCCAACGTAATTTTAACTTCTGTTCGTTCGTGCATCAGCTGATACAGGATTTTGTAAATGGCGCTTTGTTTGTTTCGTAAACGTTAAGTTGCCACTCACTGACTGTCAGAAAGTGGCCTTCTTATACGGTATGGACCATACCTAATTCTGATTGGCCCAGTCAAGTAAGGAACGGCCTCCCGGCAAAGACCCGTGGCCGACAACTGAAGGAAAACAGCACGCATGCCATAGGTATGACGGTTTATCGCGGGAAAAGTTGACTGCACACACATGTACGACAGTTTTCTTTCCTTACTGGCTGTCATGCACGTATGAAGCTACTACCCCCATTTCACTGGGGCAATGAGGATTGTGATATACCATAGGGCAGAACTGCCATGATTGGTCTGCAAACAGCTTAGCCGAGTCGAAAACCTTGTTCATCTAATCACGAATGAGTGTTATGGAAGGCGTGTTCACTCAAAATTTTTTTGATATTTTCCATCATCCCCAACCACAGGACATTCGAGTCTAGCCTTCGCGGAAAAACAACATAGTACAGGGATAAGAAGATGTTTATTTGCGTGAACTATCAAGTTAGATTTTGGTAGGATAAAAGCTACACCCTTTCCTCTCCAAATACAGTGATTACGTAGTTTATGGGGTAGTGTACCTTTTTGGTTTCCAAAGTTCAAGCAGTTTTAAAATTGAATTTTTTTCCTAGAAAAAATACTTACTTAGTGTGCAGACTTTTATAGTTTGTTATTTATGCACGGGTCACAATGAGTATTCGTTGAAATGGCAGAATATGTAAGAAAAATTTCTCGTTGAGTTTAAACACACGTAAGTACAGACTTGACATGCTCTTGAAGAGTGGGAGTGCAAATATTTGGCCGGCTCTTAAAACAACGATGTATTGAGGGCCGGAGAGGGTGGAGGGAGATGAATATGGAGCACGGCTGGAATGCAAGGGCCGGTGAAACGGGAGATCCCCGAGAAAACCCGCCGATCAGCAACCATCGTCTGGCCCGATTTCCACATGCGAAAATCCGGGAGCGACCCCACCGGGAATCGAACTGCTCTTGAGGAAAAATATAATGATAATGAAGACGTTGACTTTTTGTGGCATTCTCACAAATCCTTGCAGTCACCTTATGGTGAAAAGTGGAGATGGTTTTTAGAAACAAGACCGAAAGAAAGTCGTCTGTGTTTTTTTTTTGGTCGATATTATTGGGCCTCCCTAGTAAAAAAATTGTTCAACTCCTCAAGGTGACGTCCGGCCGCGAGTAAGCATTACGACGGCGATGGGATACAGCGTAAACAAGCCTCGCGGGTATTTTATTTCATCAGAATTTGAAGCTGTGACTACAGGATTTTTATTCAGCAAACAGTTCTGAACACATACAGCATTGCCGTCAAAGTTTAAAAAAAAAAGTCTTAAACAGAGGTCTACTTATTACGATTTTCATTGACTTCGGCAATTTTCAAGGACCACATTTATGTTTCAATAACCAAATTTATGAATTGGCGACAACATTTCAACCAACATTTATTCTCCCCCCCNTCTTGAAATATTTAATAGTTTTTAGAAAATTAGAATAGACACAAGTGCTTACACGAGTCAAACTCGTCCAATTGCATAACTGATATGTCGGGGCAGTGATATTTCGCGAAAATATTTCGAGACAATATACAGTCTAAAGCACTGTAGGGTCATACAGTTTCTTTGATTGGCTAAAAAAGGTTCTGACCCATGTTAACCGTTTGCGCACGAATCACGAAGGTTCAGTGTCGGAGTAACTTAGTCCTGAGTGGCTTGATGAAAGACGGGCACGGCACCAGCAGCCAATGGAGGTATAACAACAGCTGAGGTGTGTATAAAGTATTGAAGTCTACTGTGTGCTCCGATTTTACGCGAAAAGTCACTGACCCTACTGATATGTTGACGTTTCTTTTCTGGTTTCTTTGATGTCGGCGCGCCCATTCGCTGAATTCGGCTGCGTGAGGCTCTAAGAACGGGTCTTGTGTCTGATTGGCTACTGCTTGTTGCGAAAGGTTTCTATTCGCTAGGCTGCCAGCTTAAGTTACCCAGCGCCGACTGGCCAACGGCGTTCCAGCACGTTGCTACTCAGTGACGCCATTTTGCTGGCGTCTGCGGATAGAGTTCGTTATATAAGCGTCTGTTTCGCTGCCGTGGTCTTACCTATCTTACCTACTCTGACGGTACAACATTCCCTACATCGTTGCCAACTTTACTGGGAGTATGCCAATCAATGCGTTATCACAGACAGGGAATTGTTTTCTTCAAAAGTTGATTTTAGATGTGCTTTGTTAGCTACAGGTGGAGAGACGGGTCACAGAGCATCAACCTGTTTCTTCGTATCTGATACCCACCTGTTTTGGGTGCTGTACATAAGCCATATATGTACTAAATATGAGGTAGACCGATCTCGATGGCTGCGCACAACCAATCTCCGTGTCCCAACATTGAACTGCTTTTCTGCCAACACGACTAGCAAAAATGGCATGGATTGGATTCGAAGTTAGAATACTGTTTTGTGAACAAGCGCTTTGAGATGTTTTCAAACATCTTCTAATCAATTTGTAATGCAGTTAGATTAAATTCAAATTGGAAAAAAGTATTTTATCGATATAATAGTGCTTCTTATTTAAAAAGTAATATATAAACAAACACGTTCATCATTGTTGACCATGTGACTTTGACAGTTGTGTTCCTTTGAGGATGAAGCTAGGTGAGTGTAGAGCAGCGCCGGATTGAAAGGGGAGGGTAAACGTGAGATCCCGAGAAAACCCGCAGACCAGCGGCATCGTCCGGCACGATTCCTGCATGTGAAGATCCGGGAGCGACCCAACCAGGAACCGAACGCGATCCGCCGAGGTGGGAGGCGAGTAGTCTGACCACTACACCACCACGGCCCCGTGTTTAATCAAGGTGTTTATTCCTGGGTTCTTGGAATGAGGATCAACTGTCGCTGATCAACTCTGGCCGCATCCTCCACTCAGTCCCCTCGCAGAATCAAAATTCTTGCCTCGTCCATACGCGGGGAGCTGGTGAGTGACCTGAGGCAACGTCATCGCTCTGCCCTTCGTACGTCTAGAAGCGAGTTACTGAGGCACGGTCGCGTGGCTTCTCGCCCGCCCAAGCACTGCGCGCCCTTCTAAAAATAACCTCCCCCTTCCCCCAGGCCTTCTTCCCTTGACGAAAACTGGGTTGGCGCGGGGCTAGTCCCCCTTCCTCGTCAGTCGAGACCCGGGCCCGGACCGCAACCATGGCGGCCGCAGCACGCTCCGAGAGACGACGAGGATTTTCTGCTGCTTCCGCCGTGAGACTGGCGTCATCGTGCCTGCCCGTCGTGATGCTCCTGCTGGCCGCCGTGTCGACCCCGTCGACGGCGCAGCACGAGGACAAGTGAGCACTTATTCCCCTTCCGCCGGGGCCGCGGTGGTGTAGTGGTCAGACTACTCGCCTCCCACCACGGCAAACCGAGGTCGCCCCCGGATTTCCGCATGCGAGAATCGTGCCGGACGATGCTGCTGGTCAGAGGGTTTCCTCGGGGATCTCCCCGTTTCCCCCCCCTACATTCCGGCGCTACTCCATACTCACCTCGCTTCACCCTCATCGGCCCTCGCGACCTCGATGTTAAGAGCCGCCCAAATCTCTTCACTCACTCACGAGGCAGAGAAAATGCTGCTTTAGAGACCTGGAAATTTTGCGAATTCATCTGGCAGTCGCGTAGATTTCACAATACTATATACGCTTGCATGAGTTACGTTTTGTATATTGGACTGCATCTCTTGGACTGCCGTACCGAACATTGACCTACACCCCATGAAGGAACACAGCTGTCAAAGTCATATGGTCAGCAGTGATGAACGTATTTGTTTATATCTGAATTTTCAAAAGACAATCACTTTTACATAAATGAAATACTTTCACCAATCTGAATTTAATCAAACTGCATTACAAATTAGTTAGATGAAGTATGTATACATCTCAAAGCACGTGTTCACTAATCAGTGTTCTAACCTCAAATTCAATCCATGCTGTTTTTACTAGAGGTGTTGGCAGAGACTAGTTGTGCGAAGCCAGCGAGATCGGTCTGTAAATAAATACCTCATCTTCAGTCTATGGTTCGGGTGCCGTTGGTTCGGAGCAATTTCCTTGGCATTGTAGCTACATTGCAAAGGAAACAAAATTAGGTCGAAGAGATTTGCTTTGTATAACGCAGTAGTGTTGCCAATTCAATGTATTTCGCGTCACGTATGATTACATTATTTCAACTCCTACCTAGTAAGCAAAATTGTCTAGTGGTGTATTGATTTTTTTTAAATTATTGGTCGGAATTAAGCGAATCTATCCATATTCAGCATGTCTACAACTATTTGTGACGATTGAAACAACATTGTGCAGAAATAACTGAATTTTTTTTCTTAATTGTGCCGAAATTATGGCTAATTGCTAGAAGAACGGTTAGTTAAATAACATGTGCATGCATTAAAATAAAGCACGTGAACGTAGTTTTGAAAAAAAGGGGAATCCAAAGTATGGGTATTGTTGTTAAAAAGACGATTATGTGGATTTTCATAATGTAGTGGTTTCTTTTGATGTTCACATGTGGCATAATAAGGAATTCTCTTTCTAATTATTGGCAACGCTGGTACCTCCAGCAGCGGATTTTCCAAAGTGTGCTTGTGCTACTTTGTGCATATAAAATTCTAGGTGCTGAGGATCTGCAAAGCATTTACCTTACCTAAGTTTAAAACCACATTGGGCAAATGGTTTGTTATTAGTTACTCTGCCTATTTTCATATACAAATATATATATTTAAAAATATCAGATTTTATTTATTACTGCAAAAGAGTTTTTTTTATCTTGAAAAACTCCATTCAGGAAAGGTCTATGTAGGTATCTACAATAATCAGAAAAAGTGTTTGATTAATAAATTAATAAAATTATTGAAGAAAAATTAATAAAGTTCATTGTCCTCTACACAACAGAATTAAAATCTATCCTGTCAAAAAAATTACTAAATTATCACAAAAAATATCTTAATAGTTCATGAATACCTGTCATTAAATGAGAAATTTAATTACGTTTAAAACATATTACACCACTACTTAAACTAACCTATGATAGTGCTGGCCTAAAATTTAAAGAAACAAATTTATTACCTTTTTATTAGCTCCTGGCAGAACTCTCTTGTAAATAAGTTAAATTCATGAATTAAATTTTTTTTATGCCATGGTCTGTCCCAGATCCTATTTACATGCCGTAAGTAATTGCCACGAAGAAATTTCTATCATTTATGTATAGGTACTTCATTTCTGTCATGTCTACTTGTATATTTATACAGTAATAAAAAAGAAATCTTATGTGTTCCATAAATAAACACAATTCAGTAGTGCTGAAAGTCATGGACTGCATCCCTGACAAAAGTGCCATCATACAGGGATATATTGGGAATATTCATACCTGTATTATTTGTGATCTCATAGCTCATGAGTTGAATAACTTCTAGGTTACGTATGACGAAGCAACATTAGCTACTGGAGATCAAAAGTGTTGTACCGTATATAATATGCGAGGTACAGGATGATAAAAAGGCCATTAGTTATCTCTTTATTTCTGATGTTTTTTTTTTTTTACATTCTGCATATCTTGGTTCACTCTTATGTATCAGGGATGCATCATGGAAATTGTCACATCTGATAACATACAACACAGTAGCCAAATATGGTTATAGTCTGTTCGCGATTTCTTTACACTTTTTGAATCAAACTTTTGAAAAAAATACCTCCGTTAACATAAAAGTATCTTATTTTTCGTTAAATTTAAGATATACCTATATTTTATTAATTAATTATAATACTTTGCTTCTAATAAATGTGAACAAAAACAGTGAGAAAACATGTGTGTTGGTAGCGCTTAGTAAAAAATAGTTCTCATGCAAAATTACATTACAATTTAGTGCACAAGAATTTGGTGCGTAGTCCTTTGGTGTAATTTTCTTGACTTAGTCAAGCTTAGTTTGCACGAGGCGGAGGAATACCCTGGAAGTAGAACTTTAGCAGGGCCTCAAAAAAGTGTGAAGTAACCGCGAATGGATTATATTAAAGATTGTGACCAGCAACATCTGGCTTGGATTGTTCATTGTAACAGGCAAGGTACATTGGCAGAAACAACCTCCACATTTAATTCAGGAGCAGGCACATATCCAGGAATTTTATTTGGGGTATATCAGCATAGGCTAAGTGGCGGCGGACCGGGGGAAAGAGGATGGGAGGGGGCGAGAGGTGGGTATACACTTGTCCCACCAAAACAGAAAAAAAAAAGTGAAACAGTGAAAATTGTAAATAAAAAAAAATTTGCCAGGGGTATTATACTGATCATTATATAAATCTCAGTAAGTATTTCCTGTGTGAACATGAGCACAGTTAATTTTGAAAAATATGTAAATATAACAAATTTTCTGTAGAAATTAATGTTTGCCCTTGTATGATTGAAATTCTAGCAGTGTTCATGGATGTCACCCTTCATACTGCGATAGCCACTCCCAAGGTATAGGCATACTTATTAAGTTACAATTAAAACAGTAAAATTTAACAACTATAATGTTAAACAATTTAATTAACATTAAACAAATTTTAAATTAAAAAAAATATAAATAGAGGCTAGAAAGAAGTAAAAAGAAGCAAAGGGATGTGTTATAAGGGTGACCATGTCAAGTTTAATTCATGAGTAATGCAAAATTTGTTTATCAAAATTTTTTATTTCTTTACTTTTATTTCCGATTGTTACTTTCCCTTACTGTCTACTTGATAATCCTCTTACTGGTACATTTAAGAGATGTCCGAGCCCCCAATATGAAAATAACAAATTAAAATATGAAAATTACGTTGAGTTTCATTAATATCAAATTATTTACTGTTAAAATATCAAGTTTAACACACTCATCTATTTTATGGCCAGCTTCCATTTTAAAGCCTATTAAAGTAACATGAAACAATAGAGTTCCATAGTGCTTGTAAAATTATACATAGGTTCATAGGTTTACCTTTTACACTGCTTTTAGCACTCAAGGTTATTTTTATAATATAGTACACAATTGTACAGAGATGAGCCATTACGTTATGTCTACCCTGACCCGCGAGAATTTTTTGTGTGGAGGATTACATGTGAAATACTGGCAGCATGGTATATACGTATAGGGCAGATCCACAGGCTCACTGTTAGTGTGGCAGCGACGTCAGAATGGGAATAGCAGCTGATCTATTATAGTTTGACGGAAATAAGATTGCGATGGCGTGGTGAGTTGGCACCAGCATCTCTGTTAGTTGCCCTTATGCCGCTGTTGTGATCTGAGTGATGCAATGATGAGGGAACGACACGTCCATCCTCGCGTCGACCACGACGCACCGATGCCAGAGGGCAGCGGAGGCAGAGACAGGCCGAAGGAGATGTAATGGTCCGGACGATGTTTCCACGGGAAACATTGAAGGCCGATTACTCCGGAACACCAATCCCTGGCAGCTTTCCGGTATCTGGACATTATTACAACCAAGTTCGTCCATTCATGTCGACAGTGTTTCCTGCTGGCAACTGCCACTTTCAACGGGGCAATACGCCCTGGCCTCCAGACAGCCTGGATTTGTACCAAATTGAACATTTTTGGTTAGACTTGGAGAAGCAGGTTCTTGCTACATCACCATTGCCCTGCATTGTACCACCAACTGAAGGACCTGCTGTTGCACTTGTGGTATTAGATACCCCAGGGTACCGTCCGCCACCTCGTTGAATCGACGCCTCGCCGGGTGGCCATGGTTCTGTAGGCTTAACGTAGTCCTACACCGTGTTAGGTAATGGCTCATCTGTGTATACTACATAAAGTGCATAATTGGACAAAATCATACATGAAACAGTTCATACACCAATTGAAGAGATGAGGTTTGTAATCAAACTGTAATGTAATGTGGTACATTATATTTATTTTTTTCCAGTAGGTCGGTGCTGTTTTATTTATCTCGTATGGGATACAGGAGAAGAAGACCAACCAAAGTGGCCCATTTAGTATGACATTAGGCACAGAGCCTCACCTAGTCTCATGTGAATTTGCCCTAGGAGGACTGGCAATTTGTAGCTAAGCGTTACAAGTCACTATTTTTATATTTTTTTCAATTTAGTGACTTTTCCAAAAATTATAAATTTTTTTTTTTTGAAAATGATGTTTTTTAGGTTTTACATAATTTGTTAGTCAATATCCTAAGTAATGCTTTAGTGAGTCGGGCTATGAATATCAGGGAAACTGTATATTAAAAACTAAAAAAATAAAATCACAAAAATGCTTAAAACACTTAAAATATAAAAAACCACCAACTGATGGCTTTAGAAACTGTTATTCTTCAGCTCAAATATTTTTATAGGTGCTGTTATATTAATAAAGAACCCCTAACCCTTCCTCAGATAAATTTCTGCCTATGTTACTGACACTGATTGAGGGTAAAGTGGAACACTTAAAAAGGATTTTGCTTGCACAAGCCAAAGCTCTGAGTAAAATAAAATACTACAACCTATACAGTCCTAACCAAACAACTAATGATATGGTAACCACATTTGCCCATCACAAACCTGGACCGCGGTGGGCTGAGCGGTTGGACTGCTTGCCTCCCACCAAGGCAAACCGGGTTCAATCCCTGGCTGGGTCACTCCCGGATTATTTTCGCAAGTGAGAATCATGCCAGCTGATCAGCGGGTTTCCTCAGGGATCACCTGTTCCCCCCCCTTTTTTTTTCATTCCGGCATTGTTCCATTCATTCTCACCTCATTTCACCCTCATCTGCTCTCAAGACCTCATTATTAAGAGCCACTCAAATCACTGAACTCTGAACTCAACCCATCATAAACCAAATGCATTTAATTATGTGACATACTAGAGCGTTCCATTCGAACACAAGACCCTGCATCTACAAATATTAGGGAGTTGTGGAAAGCTATCCAGATGGTATGCATCAACATCTCTCCGAAAGAAATGATGGTGCAATGAGTTGCTGCACTTCATCAGGCTAGAGGATGTACTACAGAATATTATGCACCTACCCCACAACTTTTTGGCACTTCAGTGCTTAATAACTAAGGTCTTGAGTGCTAATGGGGGTGAAGTAAAGTGAAGATAGAGCAGCGACAGGATGCAGTGGTGGGGTAAGCAGGAATACCCTGAAGAAAGTCACAGGCAATGTCTACCATGTTCCCCAACATGTGTAAATCCATGTTTGATCTTACTAACAATTGTCTCTGGTTCACTATGATGGTAAATAGTGGTTTGCTGTGTACACTTTTGTGACTCTGTGTATATGCTTGAGATGCTTTGCCACAAGCTATAGCAAGGCTATCACAAATGATTAATCCCCAGTGTTTCTTACTTGCAGTGTCCGAGCATGGGCTGAAGAATTAGGAGATGAGCTATGGCGGCTGGGAAAAATTGTCACCAAATTTGCAGACTTGAAAAAGGTAAGTTTCAACAGGTTGTGTGAGTTTTTTAAATTTCTCTCATAGAGGTAACTTTTTTTTATTGTATACATATCTCACGCATGGTGAAGTTACTGTCGCACACCATGTCTGTAATGAACCATAGACCATCTTTAGTTTGCTGCTGTAATTATGTAAGCTATTGGAATATGCTATTTTCTTGTCTTTGTAATCTATTTACAGTCAACTGCAGTTTTATTGAAGCTGTACTTCCTACATCTATTGCCTCCTCTTTAGATAATAACACAGTGTGCTAAAAAGGTTATCAATTTATTTGGTAGTTTACTTGAAGCTTTAAATTTGTATACAGGTTGTATTGAGGCGATGTTACAACCTTTCGGAGACGATGGAGAAGGGCACCAACATCCATTTGAGATAGAAACTCCCGGTTCGGAAATGTCTCAGTTGAACATTACAACTAAAACAGTATTGGAATGCCCAATACAATCGTGCTGCTTCCCTACTGTTTCCATTAGCTAATCCATACACAAACACCACGTCCGCACGTTCTGCAGCAGTGTACTCGTCTGCATTTAACACAGACTGCAGTCTACGCGCACTCGTATCTCAGGACTCACCATGTCAACACACCACATGCCATCTAACGTGCATTAATGAAGTATACGTTCCCCACCCCTCGTGTTGTATGACGCCTACAGGACATGTTGGCCGACTCGTGGCGTCAGGGTTAGCGTGCGTAACTGCCACCCACCGGGCACTGACTCCTGTTCCCGGCTTGGGCAATGATGTTTATCCTGGTTTGCAGGCTTCGTAGTAATTTTAGTGCTTTACCTTATGGCATTTAATGTGGTATATTCTTCCACAACGCCCTGACCATTGTTGTAATCCACTGTAAAAGGCATCCCAACCCTGTTTTGGTTGTAATGTTTGACGGAGACATTTCTGGACTGGGGTTCCCTATCTGAAATGGATGCTGGTGCCATTCTCCATCATCCCTGAAAGTCTGTAACATCACCTCAGATACATCTTGTACAATGCCCAGTTGACCATATTGTAAATATGAGGGCAAAAGTATGAATGGAACAGTCCTGCATACTTGGAAATTGACTGAGCAGCGATTCTGTTTTACATGTTAAATACTATTAAACAGTTCTGTGAAACTTTTTACAGTATGACTCTCAAACGAAAACCATATTGTACACATCAAAGAGGAAAACATTGCTACAGGGAAAAAGTTATTCTCTGTTAACATTGAAAAATGTTTTAGTGAAGTTATTTTTAATTTGCATGCTCTTTTCTGTGTATTGGGAAATTTGGCAAAAATGTTCTGTAGCATTGGAGCATGCACTAAGGCAAACAAAACTGTCAGCAGTGGCATGAATGTAGGTCTTACAGGAAAGGCGGTGTAGTACAGAATGTGTTGGAACTTGTAAAACCCTACCCCTTACATGCATTTCACTCAATGTTCATGTGTAGGTAGCCAAGGCTGTATTTGGCAAGTTTTCAGTGTCTCTGTTTAAATTGTAAATGATAACATTTTGACAGGGAAATTACAATGTACAAATATGTACTGATGTCCCAGAATGAACTCTTGCACAATGCAAATCTGTGATGATTATGGAACACTGGATAACAAAGAGATATTTTAAATTGGATGATGAAAGTGCTTTTTCAAATGGCTGTAAAGTATTCGCTTTTTCAGCAGGAGCACTTTTAAGGTTGCCAGTGTTGCATCCCTTCTGAAGATAGAGTCATGCTGTAACTCTGATTTTCCAGTGTGTTGGCAGTCATGTAAGGCTGGTAGACTTCAAACAACATTTGATCGTAAAATACCAATTTTTTAGAATTTTTTAACAAATGTGTTACACATTTTTTACAAATACTTTTAACTTACCTAGCTAAGTGTCACTCTGCTCTAAGACACTGTTATATATTATGTACAAAGTGTTTCTTATTAAAGGAATGAATACTCTTGATTTCTCTGCTGTTGCTGTACTGACGGTAGCTGTATTTTTCTATTGCAGTAATATCACATTTCTCTACAAAAAACGTTTAGACCCTTTTAAATTTTTATATTTAAATTTGTAAATGGTATTAAATGACTACATTAACAATTTTTAGAGAGATGAAAAATTTGCGTGCTTTTTTTTTTTTTAAATTCCTATCTACGTGGTGCTTGAACTGCATTACAGTGTGTTTGAAATACATATTTTCCTAATAAACTATTAAATGTGCGTCTAATGTGTTGATGTACGAAAAGAACACACACCTCAGATGAGGGTTGTTGAGTATTTTCAAGACGTCATGCACATTATAAACACCATTTCAGAGCACTCCAAAATGGCTAAAAATGGCTTTTTCAAAGCGCCATATCTCAAAATGTACATGTCAAATACACACAAAACTACTCAAGTGCCCTGTGTTGTACCTTCCTACAGACTCTTCACCAATAAAATAATAGGGTCACCGCTGAAAGTCCAATAGGTACACGCAGTGTGACGAGAACACTGCGCACCAGTTCAGAGCCTTGAGTTTAGCAGCAGTGACGCACTTTATGAGCGTGGCAATGTCGCTTTTATCGCTTCTCGGCCTTAAACGCACTCAAACACACCATGCTGTCTGTCGGAAAACCTTTGTGAAGGAGCTCTCCGTTCTGTATTTGCAGTGTGGTTTTCTTTTACCTGCACTCTTGGCGCATTTGAGTGTTGAGCTAGCTGTGGTGTCAAAAATATAATTTTCTGTTACATTTGTGCTAACCTCTACTGCACATCCTACTTCCTCACAATTATACTCTTGCTCCTGTATCCACATTTTTACCTCGCCTCTTGCTAACTGAAAAATGTGCTGTTGCCAGTTCAGACCCTTGCAAGTTTCAACAACATATGTCAAGGGACCTGTTTGTTCTCTGATGGTAGCTGGAATCCACTTCTTATTGTTCAGTCTGTAATCCCTAGCCATGATACTGCTGCCCACTTGCAGCTGCCTAATTTTCGTTCTCCCTTCACCTTGTCTACCCTGTTGCTGTATCACCCTATCTGTAATGCTTGGTACTACCAATTATATTCTTGTGCGCACAGTTTTGCCTAGCATTACATTGCACGGTGCCTCCCCTGTAGTGATGCGAGGGGTAGTTCTGTAACCCAACTACAAAAGGTGGCAATGCTATCTCTAAAGGATCTTTGTAAGTCACCATCTTTTGTACCATATCCTTCAATGTTTTTACCATGTTCTCTGCAGCTTCATTTGTGCCAGGGTGGTAAGGTGGCGAAAAAGTGTGTTTAATTCCATTAAACATGCAGAACTCTGCAAACGGTTCTAAAGTCAATTGTGGTCCGTTGTTTGTGACCATTTGCTCTGGTAAAACAAAAGTTGCAAACCATCCACGAAGTCATGCAGGTATCGACTCTGAGGTTACTGAATATAATTTTTGGACCTCTGGCCACTTAGAATAGATGTCTATTAAAACTATTAACATATTCCCCAAGAACAGGCCTGCTAGATAAAAGTACTCTCGCTGCCATGTGCGACTTGGTGATGTCCAAGGTATGAGAGCAGGTCTTGGAGGGTTGGTTCTGTTTTGTAGGCATGCAGTGCACGGCTCTGTTACCTGTTCTAAGGGAGCACCACACAAAGGACCTGGCTAAGGAATTCATTTTAACTACACTATTCCGAAGTGAGATGAGTGCAACTCCTTTAATATTTTGCCCTGCAGTTTGTCTGGTATGACAACCCATTGTCACCACATTACGCATTCTTGCTGAACTGTTAACTGGTCTCTCCGGTTCCAATATGGTTTCATATCTTTCTCTGCCTCATCTGGCCAACCTAACCTGCAAAACTGTAACACCTTGCTCAACATTTCATCCGTCCTTGTCTCAAACTTAATTGTTTTGGCTGTTACATGCAAGAATTCTTCTGTGTCCACCCTGAGTTACGAAAATTCCTCCACCTGTTCTGTTTTCCCTGATAATGGTAGCCGTGATAGGCAATCTGCATTGCAGGTGCTTCTACCGTGGACATACTCTATAGTGTAATCGTAACCCTATAGTGTTATCGCCCACCGCTGTAACCTATTGGCTGCCATCTGCAGAATGCCTTTGTGTTTCGCAAAAATGTAAAGTTATGGCTTGTGGTAAGTTATGATGGTGAAATGCCTTTCATACAAATGCTGTGAAAATCGTTTGACACCAAATATTATCGCCAATGCCTCACGATCAATCTGAGAGTAATTCTGTTGAGCTTTGGTAAGTGTGCACGATGCAAATGCAATTGGTCTTTCATCCCCAGACGGATACACATGTGAAATTACTGCCCCCAAACCATATGGTGATGCATCGCAAGCTAACCGAACTGGTAAGTTTGGATCATAGTGAGCTAATACCTTTGATGAAGTCACCATTTCATTTACAGTTGCAAAAGCATCATCACACTGTACCGACCAATTCCACTTGCAACACTCTTTAAGCAAAGCATACAATGTTGCCATAATCATTGTTAGACGAGGAAGAAACTTACTGTGGTACTCCAATCCAAGAAAAGATCTTAAATGTGATACATTCAGTGGTTTGGGTGCATTTTGTACAGCTTCGACTTTTTTAGCTTGTATACTATTACCATTTTGGTCCTCAAAATGTCCTAAGAATGAAACTGAGCGCAACAAAAACTGACACTTCTCCTTGTTTACCTTAAACCCAAATTCAAGTTCCAGGTTCTTGAAATGGTCTTCTGCATCCTTCCTTGTAACCAAAATGTCATCCTGAAAATTGACAATACCTTCCAGACCTTGTAACACTTGATCCGTAGTGCGTTGGGAAATAGTAGACGCTGATGTTACACCAAATGGAAGTTGTTCGTAACGAAAAAGTCCCTTATGTGTCATAATAGTGCAGATTTCCTGCGACATCTCATCTAACTGAAATTATTGATAGGCTTGCAACAAATCTATTTTTGAAAACACTTTAGCACCTTGAATTTTGGCAAAGAGGTCTTCAATTTATGGAAGCGGATATCTCTCAACCTCAAGTTCCTTGTTTACTGTTAACTTGTAGTCACCCCAAATTCAAACACCACCATTGCTCTTGATGACCTGGAACGATAGGCGTCACCCAATCAGTGAACTCAACAGGGTGAATTATGTCCAAACGCAACAGTCTTTCCATTTCACTTTCCACTTGGTTTTTTAGCGTGAATGGCAGCACTCCATGTGGTAATACAATACTCTCGTAATTGTTTTTCAGTTTTAATGTCACAACCTTTCTTGAAAATTGGCCCAAACCACCATCAAACAGCTGGGAGAACTTGTTTACGAGTTACTTGTTTACCACAACAAAAACATACTGCATCCTTGTCTTTCACACTTTTGTTAGTGCTGTAAGTGGCACTATTTCTGACTGCCTGGTTTCTTGCAACGGCACATTCAAAAGGCCTGGGAATGTGTTTTTCACGATGATGGTTGTGAGAGTCCTGAACACGCGAGGAAAGTATATAGTGTACTTCTGCATTAGGATCTGGGATGCTGTGCTCACTATCTCTTGACACAACTGTCATATTTTCTGCTGCCTTTTCAAAGGACGAAGCGATTTTCACAGTTTTTTCAAACGACAACGTTTCACTTTCCAGGTATAAAATCTGCGTAATGTCCTTGTTGCAGAGCACCACAAAAAATTTATCACGTAATGCTTGATCAAGAAATGTTTCAAAATTGCAGTGACCTGTACATTTCCGCAGGCCTGCAACGAACTGTGCAATGGACTCTGTGCTTTATTGTAAACATTGGTGAAATTTATGCCAAGCTGCAATCACCGACGGCACAGGAAAAAAATACGTCTGCAGGATGGAAATAAGTTCAGAATATGATTTGTCGCCCGGGGTTTAACAGGCTTGCATAAATCACGTAACATCTCGTACGCCACTTTCCCTATAGATGAGATCAAAATGGCTTTCCTCTTCTTGAGTCTTGTCACCTTCGCCGATGTTGTTGACGATAAAATATTTTTCCAAGCGTTTGCTGTACGTGTTCCAATCCTCTTCGCCGGCGTCAAATTTTTCTAACGCGATTTTCGCCATCCTCGTTGTCAATTGTATCTTTATTTCACCTATAAGTATACATTTTGCTACATCACTTGTTTGCTGTGTAATTCATTACATTACATTCCCGTGCATTGCTGCCAACTCCTAATCAGCTATTCCCTTCATATCCTACACAAACATTGATTTTATATGTACTCAATTAACCATGAACGGCCTATAGATGAGAGTGTCACCTAGCATCGCAAGGCTAGAATAGGCCTCAAGGCAATACTGGTTCCATGGCCTCACCCCTCCAGTAGCGGTGTGAAAGCTGTGTTGTGCCGGGAGCGAGCAGGGGCGAGTTTCCTCCGGCGGATTACGCTAGCCAAAGTCCAATCTTGGCCCCAGACTACGTCACTCCCTAATACTAAGAAGCAGCTAAGCTTAACAGAGACTAAGCAAGAATGGTACATAACACACCATACCTGGTTTCACTGATATTTCACTATGCTAACGATGGAGCCAAAAAACACATGTTACATAAAGATGTCACAAAAACATAGCGTGCTTACATGTGGTGATTAAAAAGTATATTACTTTCTAAACACAGTTTTTACATAAACAGAAATTACTGGTTTGTGTGGACACACTGTTGGACAAATTGTGAAGCATCCTGCGGATTCGCAGGAAAATGTGTAAAACCGAACCGGAGTCCGCTGGTACTGTACATTTTAAATTTACGTCCTGAGAAATGAGTTCCCCACATTGTTGGTGGAGGGTGACAGAGAAGAGAGCAAACTAAACAGTTCTAAATAAAGTGCCAGTTACACAAAAGAGTTAATGTCTCCCATGGGACAGTATGTTCACCCTCCTCCGTGATCTACGAGAGACTGATTCAACATGTTTTCCGTGCACTAGGGGTTGAGACTCGTAGTGTGTGGAGTGACGTACTTAAAATAACGTAATTACAAAACAACACAAACATTTCTTGATAACAAACATGGCTTAGACACTGTTGGACACAATCCTTTGGTTATTTATTCTGAAATGTTGCTGCTTGGCTGATCCATTAAGCAAACCTTTTAACATTATTATTATCATCAACAGTGTAGTTTTTATTATTATTAATTATGAAGGTTTACCTGTATTATGTGCTTTTTAATACTTCGGAAAACTTGATGCTGTATTAGTTTTGTTGAAACTAAGCACACCTTCACACTTCAAATAAATGCCAGTATGTGTTATCCTTTATTCACACTGTGAGATTACAAGGGAGGCTGGCATTAAGAAATGCACAATTTGCATTAAAGAAAATATTAAAAACCCTTTGAGGCCGTGGTGGTGTAGTCGTCAGACTACTGGCCTCCTATCTAGGCGAACTGGGTTCTATTCCCTGCAGGACTGCTCCCGGATTTTCGCATGTGGGAATTGTGCCGGACAATGCTGCTGGTCAGAGCGTTTTCTCAGGGATCTCCCATTCCCCCCCCCCCCCTTCATTCTGGTGCTGCTCCATATTCAACTCGCTTCACCCTAATTGGCTGTCAAAACCTCGATTTTAAGAGCCGCCCAAATCTCTTCACTCACACAATTAAAAATACTCTGCACTAGCACCGCATTACATGTTGCACTTTTAAAATTAGACATACAATAGAGGCACTGCCCTATTTTTCGAACATTATGTCATTTGTGAGTTTACTGCACAGTTGCCTGGGGGTATGCCGGGCACTCTTGTCACTGTTCTTACGAATTATGAGAAACGTCCAATGACTGTTGGTCTTCTCGTCTTGGGCTCTTGAAAGCTGTGCTCAGATGATGCCTGCTTACCAGGGTGCTTGTTTTTTCATAGTGTGCCTACGTAGAAGCAGAACAACTTAGGCTTGGGGCTTGCTCACCCTGGTGGTACAGGATGCCTGGCTGCCTACTGTGGTAACTGTGCTCTGAAAGAAAGTGTTGTCAGCTGGTCTAAGGAATCAAGAGTGGGTCAGGGGTTGGGCTCCCGGTAGCTGATCTAGGTAGGGGTTGGTAAGATAACAAACAAAAATGGTGTAATTTTTTTTTTCTGTTGACATGAAATTAGAGATTTGCACTTGTCCATATTTTTTATTGTTCCTGTATTTTGAGAATATGCTGATTATTCAGCCATATTGTGGCAATCTGGCTTTTCTTAATTTATAACTTAGGATCTGTGGATACCATACCAGGTACAGACATCAAAGTATATATCTTTGGGTACAAATTATTGCAATTAAATAACTGCAGTATAAATATTTTAATATGTTATTCTCACCGATAGCAGTTTATGTATTACTGCTATGAACTTCTTATTTCCTTATTTGTCATACTTTTTTTTAACATAATCAATACAGTTTTTGAGGTCTGGAATTCCTTTTATTATACAAGCATAAAAGTTAACAAGACAACTATATAAGACTGGACACATCTTACGAAAAAAGGCCAAAACCACTAAAAACAGAGAATAGTTCCCAACAAAATACACAAAAGAAATAGTAACCATCAAAAAACATTCTTTACAAGATATAAGTTACTTATAAATAATTGATCACAGTTTGTAACAAAATACACAAAACAACCCAAAAAATAACAAAAATTATTTTTTGAACAAAACATAAAAAACAAACAAAAATACAACAAAAAAAAATTTTCATTTTCAGCCATTTCATCCCTGAAGGGTAAAAATATAGCGAGTGTTAATGATTTAGCTATGCTTGATAAGAATAGGTTTTCATATTAGAGATATCTAATGTAAAAGTCAAAACATATGTTAATGTTTAAGTTCGTTTTTGGTTTTAACATTGGTTCTAAATGGTTTATTTTTCAATTTACTTCATAGAATTACCAGTATCACAATGTACAAGTCCACGAGAAGGATGCTACCTCTTTGTTGGATTCCATTGTGAAGAACGTTTCAAAAATGCTGACACGCAAAGTGGAGGCAGTGAAGGTAAGTCAGTGTAACTGAAAATATAATTATTTTTATTACAATAGTACTTATTATTTCCTGGTTCTGCATAACCCCACTCCACATTATGATCATGTAGGGTACAGTGGGATGTCTGACCTTGCCACTCTCACAATAACACTCATTCCCATATAACAGGGTTTTAATAGAAGGGAATTGCGAGAATACCATAGAGTATCACTCAGATTTTACTACACTCAGAAAGCACCTGAAATATGGATGATAAAGGAAAACTTATTTTTATCACTTTTTGTAGAGTTATATGAAATTTACTGTAACTCTATTTCATTTGTGATATACAAAGCTCAATTCAGATTTAACAATACAGTTTTATAACATGACTATACACAATAAAATTATAAAAATCTTAGCGAATGTATGTGTCCTAACATAACCGGCCTAATCATAGACTTCAACAGCACAGTGATGCAAGGGGATTCCAGGGATGAGGTGGTTGTCCCCCTCTTACCTTGAGTTTTAATTACGGGGGTCGTATGATGGTATTGCCTGGCGCCATAACTCAGAGCATGAGTTAAATGAGGGTCGTTCAGTGGATGGCCCATGGGTCCCTGGAGTCCTCATCAGTTCTAGTGGTACTTGTAGATGTAGAAGGAGCAAGTGATCTACAAATGCCTACCTGATTCTAGACGTTTATGTTGGTGAGATTGTCAGCCATCTCACACGCGTTTATTAGTACACTTAGCATGCTGCAAGTGGGTGCAGTGCCGTAAAAATCCCTGGGGGTTGTGGAGAAAGAAAATGCCAGTGTGGGCTAGAGTTGCTTACTTGATCTTTTTGAATACAGATATGTGTCCTTTACACAACATACATGGTTAAGTGTTTGCACTTGGTCTGCCGATGACCAATACGAATTACGTGGCATGTGCCATGAGTAAAGACTTGAATGTGTGAGCTATGCTTGGATGAAGTCTCGGGACTGACGGTCCACCCCTCGGCACTAAGAATGCAAATTGTTTTGGTTAATTAAATGCCTGTTGAAATGAAGTGGTTACAACTTAAAGTGAAGCTGCCGAGGGGGGTCGTGCGGAGTGACACTCCCGTGCTGCCGGTCGGACTGAGTGCTGAAGTCAGACTGTGAAAATGGCATAGACTTCCACAAGACCTTGCAGAAAACCAATGTCGAAATTGCATGAAAAATTCATAGAACCCTCTTATGATTAAATGAAATTGCACAAAACTCTCTTACACGTGATAGGTTGAAATAAGTGACATACCTGCCCTTAATTATGTATTAATTACATAGAATGTTATGACATCAGCGGGTATGTCACTACACTAGAAGCTTGATTTATGAGAAAATGAGGCCAGTTTAGGCAGTTTGCTGAGAAAACAAGAAGACATAAATACACCTGACACTAATTAAAACCCATATAAATTTAATTAACAACTAAATAGAAGTCTGATATCTTGAACTTTGAAAATCTTGCCAATATGTGAGTCCAAGTGTCCCAACCCCAAGGGTTGGACGAGTCCATCATTCCAAAAAGGGTGTGGGTAGCAACGCTCAATTTGTGTTTTTATAAAAGAGAGACCCTATATTATAGCATATTCCAATTACTGCACTGGCCGAGTGCTGCGTGTTCCAGTTACCGGAAACCGCAGTGAGTGCAGTTGATTTTTCGTGATCCAATTGCGAGCTGCACTGAAAAAATGCATACTGAGTGCGGTTTTTCCTGTACCGTCTCTGGAGCCGGTGCGAGAGTTTCAGAGCAATATGGCGGCGATCTGTGATTATGTAAACAACAAGAAAATTATTGCAGTGTTGGAAATTCTACAATATCTAACAGTTTGGCAGCTGAATAATACATAATAGTTAATATGGAACAAATATTCTGTTGGTATATCGACGATATAGACAATATAGTTTGTTATTACAGCGATAATGAGGTTAATTTCACCAAGTGACATGTACATACATTTGCAAGTGACTTATGCATACATTTGCAGACAAGTTAAAAAAAAGAAATAAGAGATATTATCTGTATGGACTTTTGTAAATCTAAATTTAAATCCTTTTATCAACAACTTAGTTCCAGCATTTTTTCCAAAAAATGATATGTTGTCGCAAATGTTTTGCACTTTTTTTGCGGCATGTTCCAGTTGTCGGTGCATAAATAATATACATTAGTTTCTGGCAATCACATTACACACGCACTTTTTCAGTTTTCACTCCGCACCGAGTGTGCACCCAGAGCTGTCAATTGGAAAATGCCATTAGTTTCCTATGGGGTTTGAAGCTTTTCCCCACAACATGGGATTTAATTACTTACACTTTGCACTAGTTTGGGGTCTTGTAGTACTTGGCCCTAGGCCAGTAGCTCAGGCGATGTGACGTCATTGGAGGAAACGCCAAGCATCAGGGCATGAGCTGCCTCGACGTTCTCTCCAATGGATGGTGCGCCTGATGGCTATGGCATTTGGGGGGCCACTGTGCTGGACCACTTGTTATTCAGCCCCAAGTTTTACCTCTTGAGGAGAATAAAGCTAGATGGTCACTTGAGTCACGTAATCCATGACGGTGAGGCGGTTGTGTTCCATTCTCGCCGGCACTTCCTGCAGCATTGTTGTTTGAGTGTTAGACTCAGCATGGTATTGGCCAGATTGAGTTGATGACTACAGAGGTAGAAACGGTCACAAGAGCACTCATGAATGCATGGTTCACGTCAACAATGGGACATACAAAAAGCTGAAAAAATAACTCTTTATCAATGCCACCTTTTTCCTAAAGGGACAAAAATGTGGCTTGATTACCACTTCACCAGAACTGGCCATGTCTTGAACAAAAATTTTCCCCAAAAAACAAAACCTAATAATATAAACATGGATACCATCCACTCATATAAAAAACTCAGTAATTACAAAAAGTAGCCTACCGAGCCTCAATGACTAATACATTTCTGGCCACATTCGGTATTTCATACAGTCAGCAACAGCATATTTAAATAACTGTACAACAGATATGTGGTGCAACATGTGGCCAGGGGCCATATAGCTTAAACTTGCAATTATTGAGAAATTAAATTTGAAGTTCAGATACAAAAATAGGTATGTAAATAACTATCTAGAGCCTATACTAAGTGTCAAGTAGTAGAGAGAAAACTTTACTTCAAGAAATCAGATAAGTGTCTGCCGAAATTCAACCAGGCATGCCTGTTTAAGGCATCTGCCACAACCACTCCTACCACTTTATCTTTGTGCCCTTCCCACATTATCAGCACCTGATTAAGGATCAAGAACCATCTATAAGCTGCGAAGGACACCCTGCCTTACTTACTTAAGTGACTATTTGCTTGTGGTAAGACAGACCTGCACTAAACTGGGGACCAGTTGGCCTTTGTGCTAGTGGGCAGATGCAACCTGTTTCAAGAAAACATGGTGCACCACCATTCACTAATTTTACTAGACTTGATACGTAGTCGTTAACTGGGGTTTTAATTTAAACTGTAGGCAAGACTATTCAATCAGTGCTCTGCAGGCAACATGCAGTCTGGCGGACTTGCAGACTGGCGGACTTGCAGACTGGCTCGCAAACAAAATATTTTATAAACAGTTATTTTTAAAATTTTAATTTATAGAATTGAATGCAGGTACCTAATTTAACTTCAACTGTAACTATCACTAACATAAAACTTTTAATTTAATTAAATATAATTTTATTTATTGCATTATTACGTTAATAAACTGATTATAAGTTAGCCATGATTTTGTAAGAAGAGTACTTGCCTATCAAGCATTGCAATTATTTGTAAGTGGCCCAATGGGAAAATTAATTGGATATCCCTGGGGGAGCTGCAGATTTAACACCTGCCTTAGTATTTTACATTGATCAGAGTCGAAGAAACACTTCAGAAAACACCACTCCTAGTGTAGCTGGTTGTAATAGGAGCAAAATGAACCAATAACATGAGTAAAATAAACCAGTTGGATGATTAGTCATGTTTGAAGTATGTAATAATACAGTAAATTCTTGTAAATTTCTCTTGCTTCAATTGCAGGCCTTTGTGCTTCTGGAGATTTGTCTAGAATTGCGCTTTATGTATGCATACATACAGTTCCTCACTATTCATGATCAGTTTTACTGTACTGCAGTTATTATGACCACTGCTGGTTGGTCTAAAGTGATAGAACATGCATGATGACGATGACTTCTGACTTTCTGCCATCAATAAAATTACCTGGTAAATTTGCTCTGTAATGGCTTTTCTAAAATTCATNAAACATACAGCATGCCCCAACAGTGCATTCGACAAGTCTTTGCCCAGCTGGATCGGATAGGCCGCATCGTTACCTCCGAGAGGCAGGTTGAATATTTTGGCGCATTGCTTGCCACAACTGTTTTGCCTACATTGTGAGTTAGTGTTGGATGCAGTGGAAACACGAGGGTGCACACATCCATCAAAAAGGCTTGGGTCGACCTTGGTAGACCACCAGCAGGTAGGATTGTTTCATCGTGCGACAGGCTGTAAGCACTCCATGGGTGTCGCTGCGCACCAGCCAGGGACATGTCACGGCAGCTGGGTATTCACCTGTGTCCACCAGTACCATATCCAGGTGGCTAGCAGAGCGGTATCTGACGTAGCAGCATCCTTTACATCTGCCATTATGACCTGAGCATTGCCAAGCCTTTGTGACCTTCTGCTAGGAACGGGCAGCATGGCAGCTTAGGGATTGGCGACGAGTGATGTCCAGCGACAAATTACAGTTCTGTCTGGATACTGATAACTGCAGAATTCGAGTCTGGAGATGTCTTGGCCAATGCTTCATTGTAGAGCGGCACACTGCCCTAACAAGAGGTGTTATGGTGTGGGGAGCCATTTCCTATGATTCCTGCATCCTGTTGGTGGTAATTGAAGGAACTCTGACAGCTCAGTGATACATCCAGGAAGCTCTGTAACCATGTGCGCTCCCCTTCATGGTTTAATTTGACAACCCCATTTTCCAGCAGAATAATGGCACGGCCTCACACAGCACTGGTATTTCTGGCCTGCCTTTGTGATGTTAACATGCTTCCTTGGCCAGCAAGGTCCTCAGATCTCTCGCCCTTGGAGAACGTTTGGAACCAGATTGGACAGCTACTTCAGCCAGCGGCAAGTATAGCATATTTGGAGGTTCAGTTGCCCCAGCTGTGGCAGGATCTTCCTCAGGAGAACATCCAACATCTGTATGGCTCCATGCCCGACCTTATCGCTGCCTGTCTCCATGCTATGGGTGGTCCAACACCATACTAAGTGTATCCTGCAAGTGGAGGTTCCCTGCAATATATGCTTGTGTGGTACAATATTTTGATGTTTTCTGTATACTTACTACCATGTCCTGTACTTGTACCACTTACAATCCCGTGCGATGGCACCTTAAGGTTGATCAATTTTTTTGCAAATGAATGTATTTGTAACATTACAGTCTGGATGCAGTTATTAAAATTAGTAGATTTTTGAGATTTTAAGTTATTGTTTTTTCATTCATAATAAAAATAAGAGAAAAGACTCAGAAAGGTGATATTATATATCTTGTTCAGAAACATATTATAGGATGGTAATTATGTCATCCCTTGCATTGAAAGGAACTGTTTTATTAACAGTTTTTTTTATTTCTATGAACCAATATAAAATATGCAATTTGAAATGGTAAGCACAGTACATAAAGTGTTGAACTGAAGCATCATCCATTCCACAATCCCTTGAAGTTACTTTGTACGAGATGATAGACTATTTCTCTTTCTGTGTGTGATGGAACTTTGTCTCTGCATCAGCATAGCCATATTTAGAGCTCAGTGGATTGTGTTTATTGTACATACAATGACACTTTGGAAAGCAGCACCTCTCGTACTCCCACGTGCTTTACGCTTTGTCACAGACTCCTGCTGGACTGGTTGTTGTTTACACTAACTCGGGTCTGTCAAGAACTGTGCCAGCTGCATCCCACAGCTTTAAAAACACTACGTGGTTGGGCTATACCCATAGAGGCAACCACATTGAATTTGCAACTTGAAACTCTGTAATCATCTATTCTGTTATTGGTTCACTAATTTGATTTAGTTTATAATTTGTAGGACAAATTTTTAGTTATTTAATGTTTAAATGACTGTGGGAGTTGCTTTATATAATCTGTTATAATATACACATGTTCCTGAAATATATAACCAACCAAACTTCATGGTGAATTTCATACTCCACATTAATATTACATGTCTTAGGAAATAATTCAGTTTGCCTCTAAGAGTCACGCTAATTTTTTGGGTAGACATGTAAACATGTAGAGAACATTGCGCTCAACTTTGGAGATCAGGTTCCTAATTTGTTATGTGAAACAAAATTTTAATTTTATCACATTGGATAGGCAGAATTTCTGTGGGATACTATATTACTTTCTTCAAAAACGAAAAAGAACAAAGAATTATCTTAAAATACATATTTGTACCAAATATTATATAGACTATAAGTTATATTCTGTAGAAATATTTTTACACCAGAGCCAACAACATTTTTTTTTGCCTAGTGCCTCATGATGGCTGCTGAAGAGGTTGCAAATGAGTTTGATTACAACTCCACAGCTTCACTAAGTAATTTTACGTACAACAGTGCAAAGTACTCGACCATATTTGAAGATGGTGCGACAGAGCCCATTGTCCCAGTGTTCAGTGGTGAAGCCAAGGACAGGATCTACAACGACATGTACCTGGGATCAGACCCGCACTTCTACAACATCCCGGTGAACACCACTCACAGCTGTGTCCACGTTCCGACCAACGTGTTTGACAAAGGTGAGCTGCAAGGTTTTCTCTGTTTGTAAGGAAATTTTACAGCTACAGGGCTGCTGCCAATATTGGTTCCATGTGGTCTGCCCAAGACTGCTTGTAACAAACAGGCTGTGCTAGTCCAAGTTTTTTGTAAATGTGTTGTAAATGTAGAGTTTCTACATATATCTACGTAATGGCCTTTAGGACTCTTAATAGGGTGCGTTTAAGATGCAGGATTTTCATTAGACATAAGTTATTTGTGGTGAATTGTAAATAAGACACCTATATAGGAAACAAGCATTTCTGTGTAACAAAATCATGGTGATTTTAAAGATAAGGAAATAAAAAATTATAGACCTTTTAAAATTGGTTGACCTTTCATGTATATCCATCCCTGTAGTAAACAAATACTAAATTTTCACAAATTTTTGATATGCTTTGTCAACTGCTTTGATGCATTTTATTTAACGTTTTAATGATTTGATTTTTTGCCTTTCTTGCATCACTGTGAGGCAAAGTGCATAAATGTAATGTTTTTTTGCATATGAGCAAATTAATTACTGGTAATAATTATTTCTTGCCTAATAACATGTAGCTGTATATTGAGTGCCCATCTGTCTCTTTCTGCTCAAATGTAGAGGATGCATCACTGATAGTTGTGTTTTTTTTTCCAGCTGTAGACGTCATTCCTTCAATAATGTGGTCTAGAGGTCTGGACAATATGTTCATACAGAACTACAAGAGTGACCCATCCCTGTCATGGCAGTTCTTTGGTCTGTCAACTGGCGTGATGCGAAGTTACCCTGGTAAGGTCTCATAGCAAGGTGGTGCATGAACTGGGTTGCAGCGTGTTGGCTTGTAATACACATTCTGTTAGCACACAAAAAGAAAGATCACTACAGACTAGGGTGGAATACAACTTTTCAACACATCATGCATATTGCCAACAATATTTTGAAGCTCTTCTACATGGCCAAAAACTACGTTTTCAGACCATTACGGCATAAAATTTTCTGGGTAAATTTCTGTGAAACTGTTATAGGGTCTGCATTTAACTCTGTTAACCACTTCCCATCGATAAAATGATAAGGTTACTGCTTAAAGTCCCACAGGTAAATGCAGCACGACAAGAACACTGCACGTCAGTTCAAAGCCGTGGGCATAGCAGCAATGTCGCACTTAATGCCAATGGCAGTGTTGCCCATTGCTCCGTGCTTCGCATCCTCAAATGTTTACCATGTAGATTGGCCTATTAGTGTTCCTGTGTTAAAAAGTAGCATCTATGTGTATATTTTCGACTCTGTTTTGAGAGCAAGTAGTAGCAGCAGGTGGCCTTGCTGGAAAACAGAACGAGATTTCAAGATTCATTGATGTGTTTTAAGAGTGCTTTGTACTGGAGAAAAGAAGACACAGTATTCAGAAATGAATTAGATCTGGTCAGATGGTTTGAGGCGATGGCAGCGATCAAGTCAGAGGGATAGAAGAGTGTGGAAGCAGATATAAAGTGCTGAGAAGAAATAAAGGGAATCATATAATATTTAAGGAATTTACTGGTAATGATGACAGTTGCTAGTTTCTGCATTAGTTAAGACATCTTAGGTTGAATCAGTGACAACTTGGTGAAAAGTTTAAACACATATTTGTAACCATAAAAGGAAGGAAAAATAAATAAATGTTTTTGTAAGTAATCTTGTTATTAATAACCTCAAAATTAATTTTAATCCGTCAGCATTTCTTCACATCACATGTGCATGCTGAAATGTTATAAAAATAACAAAATGCTGCATTTTGTGTGAAACAAATATTTTATGCTATTAGACTTACCTGTGTTAGTAGCTTCTTGCAAAGCTAGTATTTAAAATATACAGTTTTTATATATTTAAATAAGTATTAGTTTTTAATTAATGTAACTGAAAAAAAATCAATTTTTCTTAACTTAAATTTTAGCATATATACGGTTTAGAGTAAAATTGATGTAATTTGAACAAAAAAACTGTGATTAAAAGACACTGCCAGATTTAAATGTGTTGAAACCATGAGATTAGCAAAGAGGTGGAGGTTTTATGTATTTTTAAATAACCATAATTTATGAATATCATCTTTTCATTCAAGCAACTTGTATAAACAAATTTTTTGTTATACATAGCTTGTTTGAGTACAGTTTATGTTCAATAGTTTTTTTAAATTACAATTCCTAATTAGAAGACTGTTGAATGCAATTATGTAAAAAGTTATATTTAATTCTAAAACCTGTGCATCAAAGGAATAATATGCAAAACTATAAAAATTTGTGAAGTCTCTAGGTTTTCAGTCCCTGTTACCTTCCCCTAAATCCAGCCATGTTAAATGGAATGTGTGAATGCCCCCTAGGTAACCCGTGTAGCAGTAAGGTGTACCAACATAAACTTTGGGAGATTCACTTTCCACCAGAGGGTTCGCTGTTGGTGTAGCGGCTAGAGCACTCGCTTCCCACCAAGACGAACTGGGTTCAATTTCCAGCAGGCCACTCCTGGACCATTGTATGTGGGAATCATGCCGAAAGATGCTGCTGGTCGGTGGATTTCCTCGGAGATCCCCTGTTTCCCTGCCCTTGAATTCCAGCACTGCTCCATATGCACCTTGCTTCACCCTCATCAGCTCTTAAGACCTCATTGTCAAGGAGCCATCCAAACCTCTCCACTTCTCTTCACTCTTCCCATCAGAACCAAGTTTGTACATTTGACTATCATTAAACCTATCATGTGTTTCAAATCTGGAACATCATTTGAAGCCTATGTTGGCACTTGGCGCAAGGAAACAATACACAAGTATGCACGCCATCAACCATGCAATAAATCAAGATTCAGAAATGTATGCCGGACAGCAAGGGTGCAAAACAGGGTGGCACTGGGATACGTTCTACCCCTCCAAATTTTGAGAGTTGGGTACAACATAGTATTTTTAAACACCCCTTCCCCCAAATTAAATATATTTTATGGTCATGCCCTGTAGTTTCTCAGTAGATTGTGCAGTTATAACAAAATTTAATGATACGCTGCAGCAGATAATAATTTGATTTTTTAACTGATGAATAAAGAAAAAAATGCCTGAATAATACAATTTTTAATCATTAGAATTAAAATTTTTACAAGGGAGAACCTTACTAATATGCTTTCCTTTTTGCTACCAACTTCCAGCAGTCTTTCTCAAAATGTGGTCTGTAGTTTTTTTGACTCTGGTTTCAACATGACCCCCTCCACCACCATCCCCCACCCCCTCCCCTANATTGCCTGCCAGGAAAACATTTACGTAAGTAGTGCTTCCCCTCTGGATTTATATAGGTATGTTACATATGAAATCAATGTACATCGTATGAAACTATTATGTGTTTTGTATGATATTGAGAGTGTTTGTGAAGAAAGAAATCACTTTTGTTACCAGCCTTCCAGTGGCGGCAAGAGGTGGACGTGTTTGACTGCCGCACAAGATTCTGGTTCATCGAGGCTACAACATGCACCAAGGACATGATCATCCTACTTGACAACACAGGCTCCATGAAAGGGATAAGGGAAACAGTTGCGAAGCTGACTGTGTACAACATTCTCGACACACTGAGCAATAATGACTTTGTCAATGTGTTCTACTTCAACACCACCATCTATGAAACAGTTACATGCTTCAAGAAGACTCTTGTACAGGCAGGTATTCTACATTTTTCGATAAAATATGAATTTGGAAACTGTTCTGAAGCGTCCTGTGTCCAAGTTTTATGATCTTTCACTTTAGCTGTAACTTCATATTAAAGCCATTCAGCCATGTCAGAAAGAAATTTTGAGTTCAGGGGAAATTGGGGATCAAGCTTTATTTTGGATATTCAGCAAGTACTCACATTTTTTAATGGAGTTGAATTTTATTTGCGAATTCTTATGTATAGATTGTTTTCCATAGTTGCTAAATTGAGCACTGGTCAGTACTTCTGAATTAAAAAGTTAGCTGTTGTTTTTTGGAATTAGTAGGTCATTGTTTTCAGTTATTATTGGGCTTATGTTTCTGTTGAAGTTGGCAGTACATAATCTGTAGACACAAATATTTGTTTTATATATATTTGTTGTGTTGGTGCACCTGATGAGTTGTTGCTGCGTTTTCTGTGTGTGTGTATCATCTAACCGTTATGTGGAGTATTAAATAAAGTTTTAATGTGATATTGTGCTTCATAATACCAACATGTTATGGGCCCAGGATGCAGACATGTGCACATAATTCTTTAAGCATGGTGAATGCACAAGATTTGTATACACTTGAAGACTGGATGTAATTGAGGGCGTCTGGATCAATTTATCGCCATGAGCTCTACCGAAGCAGTGATTACCTTCGATACCATGGCGAACTCCGGATCGCTACCTAAAATTGAGAAGTTGGGAGGTACCAGTAATAACAATAACTGGAAATTTTCGATGGAGCTCTACCTAGTGCACAAAGATTTGTGGAATTGGGTCTTCCTGGATGAAGGTGCAGAAGCGGAAAGATCAAAATACAAGAGCAAAGATTTGTTTGATGATACAGTCTCACTGCCTGATACATGTTCGCTCGTCAAAAACATCTAGGGAATCATAGAATAACCTCAAAAGTGTTTACGAAAACAAGGGACTTACAAGGAGGTTAGGTCTGTTGCAGAAGTTGTTTGGAGTGAAACTGGAGGATCAGAAGACCATGGAAGAATATGTATCTGAGATCATGTCACTTGCACAGCAACTAGCAGACATCAGTGCACCGATTGACGACGAGTTTGTGGGAGTCATCATGCTCAGTGACTTACCATCTGAATATGATCCTATGGTGATGGCACTGGAAAGCTCAGGGGCCACTATAACAAGCGACTTTGTAAACGGGGCAAGCTCATTCAAGAAGACATTAAACGTACACTTGTGGATCAGAGAAATTCAGGTGATGCAGCCTTTGTAGCCATGAGTCGTCCTCAAAACCAGTGAGAGGTATGAACTTTAAAAGAAAAACTGGGGCAGTGGAGTATTCAGGTGTTTTAGTTGCAACGAGCCAGGCCACAAGGCATGTGACTGTCCTAAGAAGCAAGGAAGGAGTAAATCACGAGACGGTGACTGGTCGTTACTGACAGCATTATCTGCAAATGGAAATGGAAGTGTTTGGTACTTGGACTCAGGCGCCACCAACCATATGACAAACCACAAAGATTGGTTAGAGGATTACCATGTTTCATAACAGCAAGAAGTAACATGTGCTAATAGTGAGAAATTGTGTGTAATTGGTACAGGGAATTTAAAAGTTCAGGTAGTTGGCAAGGGTTATGTGAGAACCATCCAAGGTATTACTTATGTGCCCAATCTATCAACAATTTTATAGTCAGTCAATGCAATCTCCCAGAAAGGTATGGTGGTGGTGATCACTGCTGAGGGCTGTCAGATTTATAAATACGCTGATTGCAGCACTGAAGGTGAAGTGAAGACAAGTGTGACTGAAGTGGGGGACATCACCACAGCCACGCCCATGCATAAGGCCCATACCGAACCTCGGAGGGTGGCCTTCACCTAAGAACGCACCCTCCGTGCATAATATCCAGCCAAGGCTGGTAGGGGACCATCACCAAAGCCACCCCTATGTGTAAGGCTCCATTTTAACAGTGGAGGGTGACCACCACCACGGGCACACCATCCACAAAGCACAACCATATACAGCACGTACCCATTGATGTGCTTGATATGTACGCCTACACATCAAACACACCCCCTTCTGCATTTATCCGGGCTTGGGACCGGCAACATCACATATGTGACCACATGTGATGCAGGCTGCATTAAAGACGTCCCATTGAGGCGTGGGAGAGCCGTGGTTGCAATTTTACCCCAAACCACTGGGCACAATGATACACGTGATCTCCGTCACGTTCTGTATCAGCAGAGGGTAAAAAGTAGCCCAGTCAAGTATTTCTCCTTTCGTTCCACATTACTTGTCTCAATGATACATGCGATCTCCGTCACGTTCTGTATCATCTCTGCTTCAATCGCCCAAACCAAGTATCCTAAAGGACTAATCCCCCAAACCAAGTATCCAAAAGGACTAATCCCCCAAATCAAGTATCCAAAAGGACTTAACCAAGTTCCCTCCCTCAAATCCCATAGCTATCAGACACAAAAACTGTTATTCCCAGGGACATAAAATTATATAGATCCCCCAACCACCATCAGGTGTACCGACATTAATCAAAAAGGGCCTAAGTAAGTTACCTCCTTCAAATCACATTGCCATAGGCCAACAACTGCTTTTCCCAGGACTGGAAAACAGATTACCCCCCTCCGTCCTGCAAGGTTACCGACATTTTCCCATAAGGGCATAACTGACCCAACGGCCGAGGGAAGGTCCAAAGAGACAACCTTCCCTCAAATCCCACCGAAATTGGTCGAAAATTGTGGCTTCAAGAGCCTAAAAACATAAATCCCCCCCTCCCCCTTTCAGGGGTACCGACATTTTTCCAAAAGGGCATAACTGACCCAACGGCCGAGGGAAGGTCCAAAGAGATAGCCCTCCCTCAAATCCTGGCGAAATCGACCGAAAACTGCGACTTCCAGCACTGACAAAAGTTAAAAACACACCCCTCTTATCATCGTATCTCCTCCCAGGGGAGGTGAGTAGGGGAGGGGGTGGGGGGATCGAAAGAGGAAGGTTCAAGGCTTTGCACAAATTTGGTTCCAACCCTCTACCCCTTAAGGAAGGGGCGATGCGCGCCCCCAAAGTGACCCTTCAAACTTCCGTTCTTGATTAATGAGATAGAACCACCAAAACATTGCAGTTGAGTTATACATTCGCACATGAAATTGTGTAAATATTTGGAAATACCTACCTGTGTGTATATTTGCTTTTTTTTTTTTTTTTTTTTTCCATTTAACATAAATGTAAACAGTTATTTAAGTTATTTTTCTTGGTGTCATTCAGGTGATATTTAAATTATAAACTGTTTTACATGAAAGTATGTTTTTTTTATTCATAGGCAACTCTGGAAAATACAAATCTCTTTAAATCTCAAGTATCTGAATTGAAGACACTGGGACCAGCAAATTTTACTCAAGTATTTATTGATGCATTTGAAATACTACAACAGGTAAGTGCGAAAAAATTTTTTTGTACATTTTTGATGTATTTGTAACATGAAATGTGTGGTTTAGCAGCTACTAAGCTGAAAGAGGATGCATTTTGTCTAGCTTCATTGGATAAACACAGTTTTAAACTAGTTGGAGACCTAGCCAACACGCAAAACACATTGCGTGTTATGCATGAATAACTTACTCCTCTTGAATATGTGGGGGGTAGTTAAAAGTTATCCCTATGAAGAATGAATAGAAAGGGAATTTGTTTCTCGCACAAGAAAATTTTACAAATTGCCTTGAAATCATGTTACTTTATAAGGAAGGGGTAAGTTGATTTGAACTTGTTACACTTAATTCAGCAGCTCTTTACTATACTACCTGTTGAGGTGATGCAAGTCCACGTAAGATACTCAACAGTACTTTGCTGTGTTTGTATTCAGCAGCCAAGAGCTTTTACCTCGCTGTGCGCCCTAGAAAAGAGCATTAGGACTGCGACATCACGCTGTTCCTTATTTGACTTCACAGTGGGGGCACAGATGCACCGTAGAATGGCCCCTTCAGCTAATGACACATGCCATGTACTATTCTTAAATCCTAACCATTTCTAGATCTTCTACTGTTTGAAGTAGTTTTGTTTGTTGGCATTTACATTTTATTAATTTTCTTTGGGAATCCATGCATACAGCGCAAAGATATGGCTAAACAGCCAGTACCAAAGAAGTTTAAAATTTTTTATTTACCTGAGTGTTATTTTTTTAGAGCCACCAACTTTTTTGAACTTATTATTTATTTCGCACAAATAATTTTTTTGGGCCAATAGACGATACTGCAAAATTTGTAGGTTCAAAGAAAAAAACTGGATGTTTTTAATCTCAAGAAAAATGCTACAGTTGGATTTTATGTGAGTGCAGGAGAGGTAACTTCCATTGCAAAGACAAATGAAACTCACATGTGGAAGTAACATTGAGATAGGAGTGATTAAGGGTGTTCGAATTAAACTGATGAACACTTTGTCATGAAAAAAACAAGGGTTCATTGATCACGAAGGAATCAACGGCAAGTGAACAATGGCATGTAGTAATGAATTGGACCACAGCTTTTTTCTGTAAGTGGAAGGTTTTGCCTTTGTATCTCTTATTATTGGTCTTGGTATCAGATGCCCAGTTCAGTGGGTGACCTCCATTAGACAACACCCTCAAGCCATCTCTTCGGTGATGGGTGGGCAAAGCAATGTAGTATATGCCAAGAAGGGTTTACTAGCAGGGTAAATTAATAATAACCTCTGATCCTCATAGGATGCATGTGCATCCCTTCACCCCTCCCCAGAAGGTGAATATGGTTTATGCCAGCAATGGGAAAACTGCAGTCTGCAGGCTATTCTTGGCTTGCAAGAATGATTTGAACGGCCTGCTGCAAATTTTGCAAAATAAAAATTGAAATTGTTTGTGAACATAACTGAAGTGGCCCACAGTGAGGGACAGAATGGATGACTGATACAGACTTGATTTTAAATATATTTAATAAAACTGTCAGATAGCGAATACATAATTTTAATAGAAGGTAATTCAGTAGGTTTTAATAAACTGTTTATAAAGTTTGGATTTTAAGTGTTTGTGTTAATTTCTGCGAGGTGAGGAATGATCATGCAAAATTAGCTGTAAATAGCAAGTGACAGCCATTGTTGTCAAGATAGTAAGTTTGGAGTATTTTTTTTTGATCGCTTATACACAAATTAGGAAATTATCACTTGTAGACTGTCAAACGATATGCCAAGAGAAATAGTTGTACCTTGGAGTCCCAATCCTTTTGGTTGTCGTCCATGAAGATAGCCAGATACTGTTCCAGGGTATGGCTGAGCCTCTTGACCAACACATCCAACTGAGTATGTAATGCTGTGGTTCAAGTTTTCTTCTTTCCTAAAATCCTTGCAGCCCGTTAGAAAAGAGTGCCTTAAAAATTTTGCCAGTTGTCCAAGTGAAGCTTGAGTGGCTCTCCAAACTTGGAGAAAACATACTTTACCAGTGCATCAGGTACAGTGCTGGCCTTTGATTTGGAACTGGAATGACCTTAGGCCACTTGGTGAAAAAGTCTTGCACTACCAGAAGGTACAGATCCCCCACCCCCCTCAGTGACTGAAAATGGTCCAAGAAAGTCCACTGCCATTCTCTCAAATGGTGCCTGAATATTGCATTTCTGAAGGGAAACTTGTCCCTTAATCTTTGGACGCTTCCTTGTGGTACAAGCATCGTATAGACATCCTTCCGACAACGGAGCCAGTAGAATTTCAAGCACAATCTGTCGAGGATCTTATTCACACCAAACTGTTCACCTGCTGCTGTATTGTGCAGTTCTTTTAAGCACTTCTGAGATTCTGCACTCTGGTAGGACTAATTATGTCTCCCATAGTTGCTTTCTCAGTTCCTGTAGAGCACACCAGGAAATTCCACTGTGCCTAGTATGCCTGGACTGTCAGGCCAGACTGTATATCTTCTCCCATCTTGGTCAACATACAGCTTCTTTTCATTCTAGCATCAGATGCAAGGAGGGATCACTTAGTTGATTTTCCTAAATGCCACATCATCCCATGTCCCATGTAGCTGATCCATCACAAGATACAAAGTCGTGAATTCCATTCACAGTGATGACTGAATGGTTCGCATGGTCTCCTGGAAAGTGCATTGGTATTGCTGCGAAGGTGTCCAGGCCTGTGATGTATTTCAAAGTCATATTCTTGCAGGTGCTGTAACAACCGTGCTATTTGACCTTACGGTTTCTTGAAATTTAGTAGCCTGTGTAACGAAGCACTATTGGTTCTCAGAATAAAGTGTCTGCCATTGGTATTGGTATTGGTGAAAGTGTGCAATTGCCTTCACCACAGCCAGAAGCTCTCTGTGTGTCACACAATAATTTCTCTCAGGCTTGTGCAACACTTTACTGAAGTATTCTAGTAATCTTTCCTTTCCAACCTGAATCTGAGATAACACAACCTTGATTCCTACATCATTAGCATCAGTATCCAGAATGAACTGACCCATGCTACTTGGAAAGACCATGTCTGGGGAAGATACAAGAATGTTTTTGAGTTTATTAAACGCAACTTTACATCCAGTGGTCCAATAAAACTTACTTTTTTGCCTCGGTCAATTGGTGCAGTGGCTCGTCAATCATGGCAAACCCAGGCACAAATTGGAGGTAGTAAGCGTATAAGCCCAGGAAACTCTGCACTTCAGTTTTGTCAGATAGTTGTGGCCAATGTATTGTTGCTCTGGTCTTCTCAGGGTCTATTTCAATCCCATGGGCTGACACTACATGTACCAAGAAATTAATTTATTTTTGAAAAAGGTGGCGTTTCTTAGGAAATGAATTCAGGTTGGCAGTTGCTGCTTTCTGAAACAAAGAGTCTAGGCATGTCAGGTGCTCTTCTAGGTACACCTGGCAAATGTCTAAAGGGAGAACTTTTCTCATCAGACGTTCACAGGTGGCAGGGGCATTGCATAGCCCGAAGGGCATAATCTTGAATTGTCATGTTTCTTTCTCTTGGTTACTAAAGGTAGTTTCATTTTCGTCTTCTGGCACCACCTCGCATTGCCAGTACATGCTCTTAATGTCCAAAGTAGAAAATTTGTGTGAACCTGCTAAGATGTTCAGAGTGTCATCTACCATTGGGAGTGGAGAATCTCATAGAGCTATCTTTCTTTTCAATAAGCACAATGGGAAAAGACTGTAAATTACTGATGGTTCTATCACGTCTAACTTATTCATCTTAAAATATCCTCAACACTCTCATGTGATGCTAGTGGTAGTCACCAATTATAAAGAAGCCACCAAGGTGACTACCACTAGTCACCTTGGTGGCTTCTTTATGATCCTAGCATCACTAGTGCTGATGTGATGGCAAGCAACATTAGTTCTGCCAAGGCTATTTTGCCCAAAGGATATTTTGCCCAAAGGAGAAAGCGTCCCTATTCCTCTGTAGTAATTCTCAAGACAGCCTTCTGTTGTAGCCATTTGTGTTTTCTCGTGTCTTGTTAGCAGTTTGTCTTGAGCATCTGGTAGAGGACATTCATTATTTTGTGGCATCAAAACTCCTGGAACATTTGGAAGTACCTGTGAGAACTGCTCGCAAACACCTGTCATGAAACCCTTCTCAAGACGAATAGCACTGTCAGATAAACTAATTATCCATTCTGGCAAACTGTTCGAGTTTGAAGAGACCATAGTCTTTGCTACAATGACACCATCTGGTAGAATGCCATTTTTATGGGCTGGTTCGATTATGCCTATCTGTCTGACAGATTTTAACTAGTATCTATCTGGAATAACAATTTCGCTAGAAGCATGGATCACAGTGGTTTGACTACACATTACTGAGCATCTAGTTTGTAAAAACAAATGTTTTCGTGTTGACGCTACCAACTCGGTGTTGCCTGCTTTTAATACCCTCAGCAGATTGCCAGTACGGCACCCTAGCTTATGTAACACATCAAGACCCAAAAGGTATTTATCCTTTATTTCTGTTATGTAGATATTGTGCTCTACACTGTGGTTACCGAGCTTCATCTATACCCTTCTCTTACCTCTAACTGGTGTAGTCTTGCCTGTTACTATAATCAAATAGCGCTGTTTAATGTTGTCATCGAGCGATCACTGGGAGAAGGCCCAAGGATGTCCGGTCTTGTTACAGTTGCCCCTGTGTCAATGACCATGTGGCAAGAAACATCATTCAGGCTCCTCTCCACCAGTTTCATATCAGAGTCCTGTCTCACCAAACTCATCTGCAAGAATTTTGGGGCTTTCTCTCCAGCAATAACCGACCTTTGCCCCTTAAGTTCAGTGTTTACAAGTTACCTGAGGAAGTTGTACACTCACCTCTGCCCCTTGTTGCCTGTTTTGCAGTTGCTGCTGCTGTTGAGGGCAATTAGCTCTCAGGTGCTCCAGCCGTCGATATGACTAGCACTACTGGCTTTTTGAGTGGAGTGCAGCGAGGCTCTGCAGCGTGGACCCTGGAAGCTATGTCCCTCATGGTTGTCGGCAACTCCTTCAGTGTCATCTGGATGCTGTTGTCCTTGTCTTCGCTCAGCATCACTGCCCGTACTGGATGTCGGGGCACTGATGCCCGTCTTGCTGACTCCACCTCCAGTGCTCAGGCCAGGGCATACAGCATGGTATGAGGCATAGCCAGGCGTGCAGCTTGCCACACCTCTGTATCTGCGATAGCATCGACGAATAAACCAACTGTGAAGACATTGCGTGTCTCCTCTGAGCACTCCTCCAGAGACAGGTGGGACAGCCATACAATATCCTGCCACAGCTCCTGCAGTGGTTCCCCTGATCGCTGGGTGCGGATTTGCAGTTGGGCATGTTGGGTGTGTCTCAGGTATCAATCGCCAAAACACAGCTCCAAGGCTGACACCAGTGTGGAGTACCCCAGTCGATGTCGTTTTGTCAGCGACTGCCGTATGCTCAGTGCAGGTCCCCTCAGTACAGCAGTGAGTTAGTATGCCCGCCATTCAGGTGGCAACAATCTCAAATTAGTGTCGATATTCATGCCAAGGTGTGTCTCCATTATAGGGTACGGGCTAAATTGTGATGCCTTTACCCACCCTTAGCTGAGATGTAGTCACACTGCAAAACTGCTGGGCCACTCCTGTTGTGGCTGTATTGACTGTAACCTCTGCCTTTTCCTCACTGCTTGCATTTGCCGGCTCAGTGGTAGTCTATCTCAGCTCCTCTCTGCCCACTGGTCCAGAGTACGTACCCTCTCCCGTGCTGCTGTAGGAATTATTGTCATTCTTTGTTAGGGTGCTTACTTCTTGTTTTAGTTCCTGCTCAACACTGTCCACTCTCTCACTTACACTCTCCATTATTTCATTAACGCTGTCCATTCTTTCATCAGTATTGTCCGTTCTTTCAAACAGTGTCCATTCTTTCATAAACGCTGTCAGTTTTCTTGTGCATGCAGTCTATTTTATTATTCTGTAACTTTGCTGATACCTTTTATCTTTTGGTTTACATTGTCTAGTATTTTCCTGTCCACTGCTTTACTAACACTGTCTATTTTTTTGTCCATCACTTTGATAACACTGCCTATTTTCTTGTCTACTAGTTCACTAACACTATTTATTTGACTATTTACAGATTCAATTACACTACTATTTTGACTACAGATTTATTTACACACCCTATTTTGCTAATTACATTTGCATTTATTCTATTGATATGTGCTTTAACAGTTGCAGTAACATTCTTTATTTCGCCACTCAGACTTTCAATCAAAGCTTGCAGAGCCTCTATATCCACTGCAATTTTCCTTGTCAGCATTAAAAAAAAACTCTAATAATTTTGCAGCTTACTATAATTATTATTGTTATTTTTACAAATTCATATGGCGAATTGATAGCCTACTGTATAATCTTATTTACAAAACTATTAGTTTCAAAAAACCCTCCATCCCACTTCTGACCACAGTGTTACAAATTTTCAAAGTCTGTTGGTGTAGCCAGGTTTCTATAAGGGATGGAGGTCTTAAAACAATAAAAAAAAAATACTCCTTATGTACTATTTCTACAACAATGGCTATCACTTGCTATTTACAGATAATATTTACATGGTCGTCCTTACCTTACAGAAGTTAACACAGTCAGACATTTAAAACCAGTCTTAACTGACAGTTTTCTGATAACCAACTGAATTACTGTTAAAATTATATATTTGCTCTCTGACTGTTCCATTATTTACATATCAAGTCTGTATCACTCATCCATTTTGTCCCTTATTTCGATCCAGGTATCACCAGTCTTTCCTGTCCAGAATGTTCTGGAGCACCCAAAGTGCTCCCGTAAACATGCACACACTACTCGTTGAGTAATTTACCCTCCATAGCATTTTTGCAACTCATCTGTTGCTGCTGTATAGACTCGTCTGCCGCAGTCTCTCTCATCTTCGCCACCACTCCACTTCTTCATTCACCGCTTTCAGCATTTCGCCAAGTGGCTGTCACAGAATCGTCAATCCTCCGGCCGTGCCGGTATATATAACCCCGGCACCATTTTTCATATGTTGGCCCACACCAAGGGAAAAGACGACCACAAAAGCTCATGCAATAATCTGCAGACGGGAGGGGTGGTGAAGCCAGTGGACATCAGCCGTCAACCTCCCCCTCCCCCAACTTGTCTGGCACCATGGGTCTGCCTATGCTAGTTACTTGATTGAAAAACTGAGTTAAAAGCATTGCTAATAAGTAACTTTTTGACTTAACTTTAAACTTGTTAACAACTCATGTCTTTTGGGGATACACTTTAGTACCCGCCTCCCACACTTGCTCTTGCCACAGGTGCAACGGGGTTCCTGGATGTGGGATGCAGTATGTACTGACGCGATCGTATACCAGAGTTGTAATGTGATGATTATAAATTGCCCGGCGCCACAGCCCTACGGTGAGCTGGTGAGATTATTTGGGTCGTTCGGCCGACGGCCCAGGGGTTCTCTAGTAATACAACGTCAAATACTATGAAATTGCGAGCTGTTTGGCCGCTGCGCACGCCTAAATTAATAAAGCACTCAAGTTTTTTAGAGGTATATAATTATTTTATTGAACACTTTGATGAAACACGTGGTGACCGCGTGGTCGTATAAACACACTGCTGGAATATAATTACTTAAGGCGCGTGACGCTGCTCTCTCCTCGGTGAGATTTAACATAAAAGTACTAGTTGCTTCGTGAATGATATGATGATGCGATTGTTGAGTGATGCAGCCTGAGAGGCTGGTGCCGAGGTTCTTGTGAAACGAGAGACTTACCACGTCCGCTCGCGCCGATGTGATGTTGCCTACTGTCCTGAGCAATGCCTACTGTCTGAGCAATGCCGCCATTGTGCATCACTGGACACACTATTATCCTTGCACACATGTGCGCTGGTATGGTGAATCCGGAGTGGAGGACACTACTGCGGCAGCTACAGTGGGCACAAAGGTAACAGTGAACACCTGGTTCACGTCAGCTTTCACTGGCACGAAAATTCGTCACATGTATTTTTTCTCCAATGATCGGGTCACCTAACAATTGTCGAGCACANATCCGGAGTGGAGGACACTACTGCGGCAGCTACAGTGGGCACAAAGGTAACAGTGAACACCTGGTTCACGTCAGTACTGTAGCACAAATTCTATTTTGACCAACTCTGTCAAGTCTGAATGTGGACAGATCAGGCTCTCAGGTGATAACGAAACAGCAAAGGTTTGATTCCCAGCTGAGTTTGGGAGTTCTCAAGTAATTTCCTTTGATAGATACAATGGCATGTGGTAAGACATTATTTAAATAAACATGAATTTATGAAATCTTGAGACTTGGTAGTTTCTCGTAATGTCATTACTGCTAAATTAGAATGTTGTGTGAATCAGGCTACTGTGTGGGTTTTCCTGCCATCCCCATTCTCCAGTTAAATTTGTGCCGTGCATCTTCAGCATTAAGCTTGTATCTGCCCCAGTACCGTGAAGAGAGAGGTTGCAGCGACGATTCAGAGGGTATACAGTGCAACCAAGCCATCATGTTGGTCACTGACGGCCTCCCTGGCAACCTCACAGAAGTCTTCGAGAAGTACAACAGGAAAAACAACAACACTCTCATTCCAGTGCGCATCTTCACTTTCCTCGTTGGTCGGGAGGTCACCAAAGTGAGGGAGATCCAGTGGCTGGCCTGTCTGAACAGAGGTAATTTGCATTCAGCTACAGCATGTTAACTAGTTAGAACCTCATGCCCCTTTCATTTTAGGGTGGTAGAGTGAACAGTCCCATAGGATTTAAAGTTATTCCTGATAATTGTGCATGATTCCTACAAAACTATGTCTTTAAAGTATGTGACCTTCTTTTGGAATAATTTTTAGTTAATTTTTGGGGTTTTTGTTTCTTTTAAAGCAGACTTTTACTACTTGTAATTTACACAGACATGTTATAACAGCACTTAATGTCTGACCAGTGAAACAAGTTATACAGGTTTTATGAATTTAACTTAGGAACAAATCCTATTCATCATCATAGATATACCACTATTTACAGGTTACCTTTGCAGTGTCTCATAGGCTGTACTTAAGTGATGTCGAATTTCCCATCATAATTGGAGCCATGGTGGCTGAACGGTTAGACTGCATGCCTCCCACTAACGTGAACAAGGTTCGATACCTGGCTGGAACTCCCGGATTTTCGCAAGTGGGAATCGTGCTGGACGATGCCGCTTGTTGGTGGGTTTTCTCAGGGATCTCTCGTTTCCCTCGCCTTTGCATTCTGGCGCTTCTCCATTCTTACCTCATTTCACCCTCGTCGGCACTCTAAGACCTCATTAAGAGCCACCCAAATCTCTCAACTCAACTCTCTACCCATCATAATTAGTTTTCATTCTGAGAAATTTTGTAGACTGTCTAAAATTTCAGAAAATCTCTAATTATTACTTTATAGAGTGCAGAAATGTTATAGTAGTGTATTTTACTAGTAACATACAATTAAAGATGATACAGTTGCACAACTTAAAATGGTATGGCGAAATGATACAGTATGTTTAGAGACCTCATAACTCAACAGATAATAATTAAATAAATGAAACAAAACTGGTCATATTGTCTTTAAATGTGTATATAATGGACAAAACAGGGGCAGTGGTGGTGTAGTGGCCAGGGCGCTCGCCTCCCACCACGGCAATCCGGGTTCACTCCCCGGCGGGTTCACTCCCGGATTTTCGCATGTGGGAATCGTACTGGACGATGCTGCTTGCCGGCGGGTTTTCTCAGGGTACTCCCGTTTCCCCCGCCCTTGCATTTTAGCGCCGCTCCATTCTAGGGTTTCATTTCTATCATGCTCGGGGATGACGGTCACCTACGGGTCCCAGCTAGAAAGACCGTCACTCGGAGGGTGTTGCCTTGCCCTGGGTGCACTCCCCACACTCCATTATTATTATTATTAATGGACAAAACATAAAAATAGGGCATGGTAGAAAACATACAATTGCTAGTTACACATACACAGTAATATACGATATACTGGATGTGGAAGCAGAGATGGCTCAAGCACCTGTGAGTCCCAGGGCAAATCCTGAGAGTTGTTGCACAATTAGTTTGGCCCATAGAAAGTATAAGTTGGCAGCATCCCACTGCCTGGTACTGTACACTCGTGCCTTACCAGTCGCGGTGGCTACTGCTTCCTTCATCCCCACCCTTTCCGGCTCGTAGAACAACACCGCAACCTCACCAGCGTCACAGTACAGCTACCCGAGTCAGCAGGTGCACACGGTGTGTTGGACATACGCAGCTCCTGTGCTCAAGATCTGCACCAGCATCTCAAATGGATGGTGGTGCCTTTCTTCATCATCCTAAAAGTTTGTAATATCACCCCGGATACACTGTGGAAGGATACAGAATGAGGAGAAAAGAAAATCCGAAGCAGAGCTTTCAAAAATGCTCAGTTAACTGTGAACAGCCTATAATGTTCTCCCCACACACTATAGAGACTTAGTTTTAAGGCTCCCACCTACCTGGAGCGTTTTCCCACATTTGAAGGTGAGAAGCATGGGAGCTATAAGGTAGATACTGCCACGTGCATCAAGCGCCCCATTGTCACTAAATGCAATGCTCTGAACTGACATACAGTGTTCTCGTCATGCTGCATGTACCTAGGAGACTTTCAGCGACGACACTATTATTTAATTGATAGGAAGTCTGCAGGAAGGTTCAATGCAGGGCCCTTAGTAGTTTTATTTGCATATATTTTGAGATACAATGCTTTGAAAAAGCCGTTGTTAGAAATTTAGGAGTACTTTGAAATGGTGTTTCTAATGTACTTGGCATCTTGGAAGCACTCGACAGTCCTCGTCTGAGGTGTCCGTTCTTTTCACATATCAGCATATTGCATGCTACATTTAATAGTTTCATGGAAAAACATGTATTTCAAACATTTTGCATTTCAGTTCAAGCACTAGGTAGGCAGGCCCCTTAACAATAATTGTTTTGAACACAGGCGCTACAGCAAAATGTTTATAATAATGCTGTTCCACAGGGTACTACGTTCACATCAACCACATGACGGAAGTCCGAGAACAGGTGTTAAAGTTCATCAATGTAATTGCACGCCCATTAGTCCTCCAAGGTATTGTTCATCCTGTCATATGGACACATGCATATGCAGACACAAAGGTATGTAATTTTTCACTGTCTTTCGCACTTATTAGTACATTTAACTACTTGAAATTGTTTGTATAATATTTTTTATCTGTAATGTTTGCTTTGATAAATATTCAATGGATGGTTTGGTTGATTAATAACTTTAAAATCTTTTTAAAATATGTTCTCTTTTGGGCAGTTAAATTACAAAGTTATGTAATTTGGTTAAACCTAATTTTTTTTTCTTTTTTCCCATCTTGTTCCAAAATTTTGAGCTGTCTGTCATAGTTTTAGATTTTGTGACATGTAGCAATCACGAGTTGACTGAACAGAATGTTCGTGATTTGTAGGAACAGAATCCCTAGAATATCTCTAATAAAATGAAAATGGATTAATTTATACTTTGTTTTAAATATCAAGATATTCATTATGCCAAAAGAGGTCTAAATTTAAATCAATTTATAGCAAATATTTCTATTAGTGTTCACTATGATAACCGTTTATATTTGAATATTATGGTTAATGTTTTGTTAAACTTACAAAAATATCTTCAGAATAATACTGTGTGAATGATTTTATGAATCAAATCACCAAGTTTGACTTTGATTTTGTTCAAAGTAATAGTGCATTTTATAGAGTTAAACACCTAAGTTTTAATGCCCAAGGTTGCTAAATTGTACGTTATGAATTTGTTTGTTATTAATCAAACAGTTCTGTCCATGAAATCAGCATAATTTCATATTGGTTTTATAGATTCAAAATACTGTAGAGCTTAATTTTTAAAACTCTTTTATTTATGTTACTGTCATTGCTTTGTTTTATTTAATTTCTATTTGTATATTTTTATTACATATCTGAAATAATTTTTGTGCTCCATTTTAGTTAGAGTTACATTTGACTAAAATTTTTTATTTTGTGTGTATTGGGCTCAGTTTAATTTTATCCATTTTTTTTTTCAGTAAAACATTTTATTTGGTTTTTAACATATCTTTGATTAGTAGTTTCTCACTTTTTTATTAAATTAATTTGAGTTACATATATAGCTTTTTTTTAAAATAACATTTAATCTGACTTAACAGAGAAGAAAATTGGGGCAATCTTTTTATCCATATAGCCGTAAAGTTGATGCTTTTCAGGATCCTAAAATAGCTGCATGGTTACAAGATGTCATGGACAACCCTGAAAAAATTGAGCAGTTGCTGCTCCACGAGCGTAATAAAGGGCTGTATTTCAGCCAACAGAAAGAAGACAACTTGTATATTAAAGAGGTATTTGAATGTGTGTGTTCCCTGCAAGTTTTTATCTCGCAGGTAGACAGCCCTTTCCCCTCCATCATCATGAATTTGGCATAATTATAATATTATTCCCAATGTCCACTTTTAGGGGGATGGTGCACTAAAGTCGTATATTTACGTAATTTTTGCCACAAAGTGTATTTCAAAGAATTTTTCGAAATTTTTAGTATGATAAGCCATTTTTTTCACTTTTAGGTATTCACTACCTTTGTTATTCTCGAGCGCTGATGGAAGATATAAAAGGACAAAGGCAGTGAATTTGAATCAATCTACAAATGTTTTTAAAATTATTATTTATGGTTTGTCATAACAAAAATGTTGATAAACCATCTGAAAAACAACTTGTGACAAATATTAGGTAAATATAGTGCTTTTATGCACCATCCCCCTTAATGTGCTTTCATGAGACCTTGTTTTTTGTGTGGACTCACACTGGGAAATATAGTTTTTCCACAGTTGTTAAAATTTCACTTTCCTGCACAGTAGAAGACGTTTTCTCCTTTTAGCTACCACATTCAGTTTTATTTAATGAGATAGTTTTTAAACAATGCCTTAAATGGTTGTGCTGCATCGTGAGAGTTTGTTTTGAATGATTTGGGTGGACCTTTAGCTGGATGTTCTGTGGAAACATTTTGACAAATTCCTGCAGAAAAACTCTAAAGCTGGCTGGCCACTGGAGTATATGTCTTCTTGACCATTCACCAGTGTTCTACACAGACATTCTGCCAGGAAAATCCAAGCGGAACCTCTTTTAGAGTGGTCACAGCAAATTCGTAGGTCTAAAGCTAACAGTGCATGTATTAAAACAATGTATTCATTTGCATTTTTTTTTGTAGAAGACTAGGTTTATGTTTTTTTAAACACATTTTCAAGCTCCAATGTAAAACTTCAAATTTTTCTGTGAGGCTTCACCTGACTACCTCTACAAAATTGACAAAAATTTTCAAACATTGGTTTTTATGCTAAGTGTTTATTTCAATCTTAGACTCATTGGGTATGAAATAATTGGCAATTTTGTTCATGTGCACATTGTCTTTAAAAATGAATTCGTGGCCTACTAATGTGTTATATATAAAATATTTTTAAAAATTTATCCATTTTGTAGAGCTGTAAAGAAGGTAGGAAGGACATTATCTAGTTACTACAGTGTAATAATATTGGAACATGTTTTATTCCCTTTTGTGGTACTTAATAGTGATGTGTTGATTCTAATTGTGTTGCCCTTGTGTAAATATTCCTATCCGAGGTGTGTTTTTGTATGTCATCCCGTAATTGTTTTTAATATCTTTGAGTAAGGTTACGTATAATTTTCTTTTGTTATATCGTGTGAAATCACTGTAATTATGTAGGAGTTGGCCCAATTAATGCCAATGTCTCAAATTCATGATAACTGTTTTTAAAAAAAACTTAATGAAAGATGTGATGGATTCTACCAATTATATTTAATGGAGATTAATTTTATTAAATTAAAGCATTGAACTTGATTAGTTAGCAGACACACAATTGTACTGGGTATCCAAAATTAATGTTTACACTCTTTGAATGGGAAAAATAGAGAAACTAGTACACATTGCGATGGGACTCCTTGTATTTGATGCTATTAGGACAACGTTGTGTGTGTGCGAATGTTAACAGTTGTAATTGTTAGAAATGCCCACCATCAGCAGCAAGACATTGTCTGCAATGCTTCAGACCAGAACGACAAACAGTAGCTACGACTTCCATGGGAGCGGCACAACAGGCGGTCACTATTGCATCTCTTGTGGTATCCGGTGTCTGCAGCTGTGCAGCGCATACAGAGTTCTTCTAAGAGTTCCCCACACGTAAACATCAAATGGTATTAAATCTGAAGATCTAGTTGGATACTCATAACACTTCTTCCTAGGCCTATCCACCTCACAACAAATATTTCATCCAGGAGTAACCTTATGTCTCGTGGCAATGTAGCAGTGCACCGTCCTTCTGGGACGTCTGCACCGTCCGTCTGGGTAGAGTTGGTGAACAGCTGGCATAATGTCTTCCTGTAACGTGGTATGGTAACTTTCACCTGCCATCATTCCGTCAAAGGAGAATGGCTCTACGAGTCCTCTGGCGGACATATCGCACAACACTATTTAAATTGAGGAAGATTAACTGCTTGCTCTACACAATATCGGGATTTTTATCAGCCCAGTACACACATTTGAGGTGGTTGACAGTTCCATTCAATTTAAAGGTTGTCTCATTGGACCAAACAATCACATCAGTAAAATGTTAGTTGATGTTGCACGTGTTCACAACCCACTCCCAAAATTTGACACACAGCTGGGTCATCTTCATTCACAGCATGGAGTAACATGGGAATGTAGAGCCTTCACTTTAATTGCTTTAAAATGTGACAAACACTTAATTTACTGACACCTGACTCGTGCACATCTTGCTGTATAGACTTAGACTTCCCAGGGGAACATGTGAATGTGTGCAACACAGCCCCCACATTTCCTTCGTCCGTTGTCATTCTCTTCCTGTCGCACAGTCCTTTCTTTGCATCACACATAGTTCCATTCCTCTCCAGCTTGTCACGTAATCATGTCATTGTTACATGTGATGGTAGCGTAGTATCAAATTCTGCCTTCCATTGTCTCTGCATCTCAATCTTGTTCTCTCATTTCTAATAACTTGAAAATCCACTTACATTGCTTGAAAGTAAATCATGTTACAATTGGTATCTTTAGAGTAAATAATGATTAAACATCAGAGAGCTATTTATCATGTCTGGCAGCCAAGCAGGTTACATAGACCCTTATTTCACCATACTCGGAAATCACTACTGTGCAATAATATTGCACCTGGACATATTATCATAACATCTGGTGAAAAGCAAATAATATCTACCCTCGCACTCATGACACAAAGTCTAGTAAACTATTGATTTATTGTTAAATCATATGATGTACATACTGTATATATTACACCAATGCAAAATATTTCAGAAGCAGTAAGAACACAAAAAAATAATGTGCTTTACGTTAGTGTTGTACATTTTACATAAAGTCAAATAAGATAATAGAATACAAACATATTAATGTACTTAGTGACACTGAAATGGGACCTTTTGTCTGAGCTTCATGTTTACTCACTAGGCAGCTCTAAATAAAAACTGCAGAATTCTTCAGTAAGATACTTTGCCATGTCTTCAAAGATACTTTGCCACGTCTTCAAGATCCTTTCTCTTCTCTTTATGGATGGGGATAATTCCATTTTACATAGGAGGGAAATTAATGTGATGAGAGATCTGGTTATAGGAGGGAAATCAATGTGATGAGAGATCTGGTTATAGGAGGGAAATTAATGTGATGAGAGATCTGGTTATAGGAGGGAAATCAATGTGATGAGAGATCTGGTTATAGGAGGGAAATCAATGTGATGAGAGATCTGGTTATAGGAGGGAAATCAATGTGATGAGAGATCTGGTTGTAGGAGGTATTCTTCATAATGGTGAAATACATAGTCAAAAGGTTGCAATGTGTTGTGAGATATTCTTGCTGTGACCCCTAGAGGTTCCTCTTTTGCGATCTTCAACCACACCACTTCTGTTACCTTCAGTTGTTTATTTCTCATTATCACACTTTTAATTGGCTGGAAGTTTTTGAAGTGTCTGGTATCCATTTCGACAGTAGCATACTCTCTGGATGCAAAGGAGTTGGTGATTACGTACTTCCACTCTGAAGGGTGATATACCTGAGCCACTCTCTTTGTCTTCTCAATCAAAGCAAAGTTCCTGTCACAGGGGAGAAGACCATGGTCTGTGTACAAAAATTTCTGGTGTACTTCGCTAAATAAGCCACTTGCTACAAAATAGTTGTAAAGTGCAATAACCCTCCAGTTAGTGTTTTGCCCTACGCATCGATCAGACCAAACAATCAGTTTTTCCTCTTCACGATAGTAAGGCACATAGTGTTCAAAATGTTTCATTATACAGGATGCGATTCCCATCGTGTCAAACCTCTTTTTGCAATAGTCTCATCCCACAGACAGAATGTCACATTTCCTTTCCCCAAGATCTTTTATTAGCAAAATCATAACATGACAACTGGCGCTGATAAAACATGGAAGAGTGTGGCAGTGTCGGGCAAAACAAAACCTGTTGCATATCTACACAGAGCACCACAACATTTGGATCCTTTTTTGTCGTTTCCTCGTCCTCTTTCAGGGATTAAATGCCTTTTTAGCTTTGGCATGATGTAATGCACTGTCAAGTTCTATTTATGTCTCTCAGCTTCATTTTCCGCACCTGTCATCTTTTCAAACAATAAATCACACTGTCTACATGTATAACTTCTTGGTGTTCCAATTTGTACGTTCACTGCATGAAAAATGTTCTGATAATATTTTTGCCTCACAGGGTTATTAAGGTATTTTTCCACGATTGCCCAATGCATTTTTGCAAGAGATAAATCAGGTGGCATATACTCCTTCTGTGATTTATTTCAGCTATAGTGACTGGGCTGTCGTGGGAAACTGTTAATATGTTCCCTCACCCCATTGGCAACGTCACTGTGAATAGCATGGGGTCAATTATTGTGATGTTTCCCACGCTTGTCTGTTGGCATACTTATACCATCTTTCATATTACATTGCACTGTCTGAAGGTGTTTATGTGAAATGGAGAATGTATTCAACAAGGTTTTTTTTTTTACAAACCTGTGTGCCATTCAAGTTGTAAGAGAATGTCGCTTGTCGTCGTGATGTTGCATCTGTTTCGCCTTTCCTGCATCGAGCTGGCTCGTTTAGTGGTACACATTTCATCAACAACAATGTTTGTTTATCATACTAGCCACATTTATAGAAGCCCATGGAAAGTGACAGTTTTCATCCATTTGTCAAACTCTTACATCCTGGTTTTTTTTTACAGCCACACAGAAAGTCTGGAACTGGTTTTTTCCTGGACTCAACTATTTTTCCTTTTCTGTCTGTATATTGCGGATCAGAGTTCCTAAGTCGTTTTCGCTTTATATAAATTCACTCCGATATATTTACTTTTCGCCGTTTAGTTTTATTTGTGTGCATCACACGCAAAGCCTCTGCATTCATACCCGCACTGTTTTCTGTCACACTCTCGCTCATTATCATGGATACACACACTCTTGATTATGCAAAAACAATACATTGCTAACATAATACTGTGTGTATAATGTCTAAACAAAGCGAACACGCTGGACGCACAGACAGCTGCTCTCGGCACACGCCACAGCTTCACATAGACCATTGTTCCAAACACAACACATGCGGCGCTTGAACAACAGCCACTGGTATATGCCGCTATGTCATGGAAAATAACTCAACCACCTTATGGTGGTGGAAGTGGACACTATGTTGACCTATATTCCACCAAATTTGCAACATGCCTTGAATTGCAATATAGAGCCTTATTTGGCCGCACGCCTCAATTGTAGTGCTGCTGTCCATGGCTGCAAACATAACATATAACTGCAGAATGGCTACATGTGCTCACAAACACACACAACATTGTCCCTATAGCTTCAGATACACACAATCCCATCAGATTGTTTTTAATAGTTTCTCTGTTATTATAATAGTTTCTCTGTTATTATAATAGTTTCTCTGTTATTAATGTACAAAGAGTTTAAACATTAATTTGGGACAACCAATATTTGTAACACAACACTCTTAAAGTAAAAGTATTAATTAATGAATCATTCAGTAGTTGAAGGACCCGTGGTTGGCTTAGTTGGTTAGTCATTGGCCTTCCATGTCTGCGTCCATGACCCTGGCGGGCAGGAAGTTTACTGATGGGGAGGGGGGGGTTCTTATGTGGGGTGTGTGATAAACACTGCAATGACGTGTGGGTTTTCTTGGAGCTCTCCTGTTTCCTTCCCTGTCTTCATTCTCCTGCATCTTCTCCATCTCATCTTATCGTATCCATTCTTTAGGCCCGCCAGAGCAACAGGTCTGTCCCTCAGGAAGGGCAGACAGCTCCACTTAGCACCAGCCTCGTCTCATCCATGCGTGATCCTGCCTCCGGCGGGAACCACATGTGGATTTTTGTTTTCAGTTCAGTAGTTAACGCGTTAGTGGTGCCAGGTTTTGAAATACGATACAGCAATGAGACAATGAACTACTACTTAGCCAGATATATTCGTGTGTGACTGTAACTGCTTTTCCCCAAAGTCCCACATTTCATTATTTTTACATCCAAAAAGTCTCTGTTTTTCCCTTCTTGATTGTGTCATTATTAATACTTTCTTTTCTGGTGATGGCAAGGAGACGTTTGTCATGATGGCATTGATAGTTTTGGTGACTGCACAATACTGGTGGTGATTTTCGCACCTGGTATTTGTATTTATGGAGTTTGAGTGTTACCAATCGAACTGGTGCGAGGGTGAAAACGGACGGAGACCGTATAGACAGTCGAGAACATATGGCCGTTACTAGTGCTTCAGGCAGCATCACCAGACAAAATCTTCCCTCTCACCCACGCAAGCTTGCTCTTCCCTTCTTGCCCAGTAACATGATGGTCAGCTGGCTGATAGGCTACACTGGCTGTCTAGCTTTGTGAGTGTCCTAGAGGTGTAGCTTAACATGGCTGGTGAAGGGGCGCCCTTCACACACAACTATATGCTGTTTACAGTAATGTGAGCACTAAATTCAACCTTTGAAAAAATCACTGTTCGAAATCTGTTGTCAGTATGTCAATCTTTAGTGCTTCGTTTAATGGAATGAAAAAAAAAAAAAAAAAATGTTAAGTTGATAACAGAAGTTATTTAGACTCCAAACACCAAGGGAAGGTTATAATATTGTTTAAATTCATTAAAGTGCAACTGGCTATTTGATAAAAAGAAGTAAATACCGTCCAGTGTTAGAAATTACAATTTTATTGGATTTAAGAATGTTGTCATTGTACAATTTATTGATATATACACACAAAAGGGCAAGATATTAATACATTTTTTGGGGGTTACAAATGCTATGCCTAACCCCGACACACCAAAATTAGAGGTGGAGGGGTACAATGCATGCTTAGAGGGAGGGGATATAGGTGGGTTGCCAGCGTTAGCGCCGTGTGGCACAGCACACATCACATGTTAACTTTTACAGTGTGTTGTGGGCAGCCGAATATAAGCACCCCTTTCCGAACATGAGAATTTAATATGTGCAATGATGGCAGAAGTTGGTTCTTCCCAGCTAGTGCATTGCATGTAACTGCATTGGCAATCTGACACAGTGGTTAGAGACAAATACTTGACGTGCACCATAGCTTGCACTGACATTTGGAAATAAGTTTCATATGCCACAGTGTTAATAAAAAGTCGCGTACAAGTGGCACAGAAAGCCTCTATTTTTGACTGTGTTACACTAAAATCATTACGCCAAGGTGAAGGCAGACGTTTCCAGGAGTGGCATAGCGAGGGGGGTGGTCCGGAGATGCCAGGCCCCTCCGGAAGGCAAGTAAATAAATTGAGAATGTAATTTCCATCCAACAGTGAAATATTTGTAATGTGTAGAACTCTTAGAACAGATGCAAGGTCGGCAAGTTAAACTATGTTTGTCTTAAGTTCAACTTTCTTCCCTCCCCAAAGCGAGGTGACTTTGCTTCCTAAAACAGAATCTCCCTCCCCTCCTTATAACTGTTTCTGAGAGGTCTCAAAGTTGGCAAATCCCCATAAACTGGTTCTAGGAATGTATCAGTACTTTGTGGTACCCATAAAATCACCATTTCTTATTTTGTTCCAGAAAGTAAGCCACAGTTCTCATTACAACATTAAATTATTTTTTCTGAAGCAAAATAATTGTTTGGTTAATTAGTGATTATAATTGTTAAATTTCGCAACATTGGTCTTCTAATTTGTATGAATAGGGAAAATACTTTACACAAATCTTTACCGAAAATAAGCAAAATGTGCTTATTTATTGTTTGTATAACAATTCACAGGTTGGGTCCCTCCCAGTAATTGTAATTATATGTCACAGCATGGTTGAGGAAAGAGTCCAGGATATAATTGCAGAGGATTAATGTGAACTCCTTTTACACATTGTCCTAAAGAAATTTCTTTGATCAAGGCACATGAAGTACTGGTATTTTGTAACACACATTCATAAATTAACTTCCATTGTAATGTGTAAGTTAAATGTAAAGTACTGGCTAACAACATTTTCAATCTCTATGATTTATTTTGGATTTTTTGTAGGATTTCTGAATGCATAAAGCGTGTATTTGTTTTAGTGATGATGGAAAAGTTCAGTAAAGCAATTAGTTATGTTAGCAGCCTTTGAGCTACCCGTGTACTGTGTAAGATAACTTCATTGCAGTCTGTTTGACTGGAAATGACTTACCCATTTGAAGTGAAATGTGGAATAACATTAACAATTTGTTTTCTTACGTAAAGAACAGAGACATCAGGTGACTCAGTGATATAACTTCAAGACATCTTTGTGTTGTACAAATCATCTTATTTTCAAGCCCTTTAACAGAGCCAAAAATTGTTTTATCTTGGTGTGAATATGCGAACAAAATTTGCTTTGTTCTGCTGGTCTCTTGCTGCAAATGTAAGACCTTTTCAAATTACATGCTTGCATGAAAAGCTTAATCCCTCAGCAAAACTAAAAGGGATGTCCCATGTAGTCTACTTGGCATGCACATGTGCATTTGCATGTGTGCACATATACACACACATGACCATCTAACAAACATTTTAAATTTTCACTGTCATGTATTCTTGTTGAAGCAGCTTCTCTTAAATGCCTGTTTTAACTGAAGATGGTTCTAAAGCTGTGATGTAAACTTTTTATTGCTACGTTTCCATATCATTTTCAAAATATTTTTAATACACCTTCTGTATTGAATTTGTAACATGTAAACAGTATGCAAAACTAATTGAGTCTCAAGGTCATTTCACTAGAACATTTTACTGAAATTTTATCGAAACTAAAATCTGCTCACTTTTGAGTAGAATTTCTGTACTATGTGCAGGCGTTTGTAGTTTCTGCTTTTCTTATGCCCTTACTTTCTGTCACCATCACATTAAAATAATACTGAATTGTTATACCGTATTAATATTTTGCTGAAAGAAAAGGAAACACACTTACTTTTACATCAGCGGTGTTGTTATTTCATTGTAGCCAACCTGACATTCATTTCAATAACATAAACATGCACATTAGCCACAATGTTGGAATCAGTTTCAATTCAGATCCAAAGCGTTCATGGAAATAAGTATTATTGTACTCGGTCAGGACGGAGTATGGAAAACACATGTAAACGGTTTGAAAATTACTTGGAAACATAGCAGCTGTCGTCACTTTCTCGGTCGGAAGTAGATCTCTTTTTGCAGATGCGCAAGAAATGCTTCTTACGTCCTAAGAGTGCTTTTTTATTCTCCTCAAATCCTGCTGAAAATATATGAGGTAATGTGATCCACATTTGCACCCACTGTAAAATTTGATTTTAAATGGGGCTGCAGTAATGCAGTAGCTAGACTACTAGACTCTCACTAAGACGATTCGGGTTTGATTCTCAGTGGATTCACTTAGATTTTTGTATGTGGGGAATGTTCCAGCTGGCCAACAGGCTTTCTCTTTTTACTCTCTCTTCCCCCACCCTTGCATTCCGCCGCTGCTCCATCTTCACCTCATTTCACCCTCACGGCCTTGCTGTCAAAATGTTGATTAAAACCTATCAACGGAGCTCAACGTGATTTTGAAGGTAAATATAATGCAAATAGGACATCGGCCTTCCAGCAAATGGTATGTACTGACGTGCGACGTCGATTTGACTGACAACGGCGTCACTGTCAGACAAGGTTCTATTGTGCCGTTCAGAGGCACTGGCTAACTAACTGTGATGAGGTTTTGACTTATTGGCTGCTGATTGGTCCCTGGCTGCGATATAGGCTGGGGCGCGTGGCCCTGCGGCACGGTACAAACCCAGGTGTGGGTTTAGCGGTTATCCGCACTGTTGATTTAGACACAGACACTCGTTTACCTGCAGGGGCCGTGGCCCGGGGTAGCTCCTGGCTCGGTCGCTGCTGCTACTGGCTGGAACTAGGGCCCGGTCGTTAGGCGGTGGTGGTGCTACGGCTGGCAGGGCTGGTTGGTGCCCGCGATGGGCTGCTGGTCCTCGTGGGTCTGAAGCATGGGTTAGCATGCCCAGTGGTACTGGCAGTCCCAGTCGAAAGCTCACGACCATCGTGTTGTTATGAGCTGACTTTACTCATAATAAGAACATGAAAAGGAATGATAGTATTTAGTAGAAGGGTAAGCTAAGGAGAAGATGACTTATAGAAAGTGTAAATAAAGTATTTATGTTCCATTTTTATATAGAATTTTAGACATGAGGCCAACATAAGAAAGGAAAGTTAATTAGGTTTGAGAGAGAGCATGATAAAGAAGGAACTCACCCGGTCTCACATTCTGGCCTCGCCACCCCGAGGTAGGACGTCGCAGCACCTGGTCTAGCAGCTGACCTCGCCCCTTGACAATCATCGACTGCCTCGATGACAATCCTCGCAACCCAGTCACGCCCCTCCACGTGTGTGGATTGGCGTAATGCATTGTGATTGGCTCCCATTGTGCACTAGAGGCGGAGTCTGCTTGTAGTATGTCATAAATATCCAGGAATGTCCTCATGTTTGCTGGACCCACATTTTCTGGTGTTCTTCGCAAATTGCTGTGACAGTTTAGACATTCCACTCCGGCTTGCTGTTATGGTTTCATATTTTACCAAACTCGTCTGTGGCCTCCTTCACAGGTATTGTTTCGACAGGTGGTGCACAATGGGGCTGTGTATAACAGGGTGCGGCTTGCCGGCGGTCTTGTGGGGTGGCTGGAAGAGGGAGCTGGGAGGAACTGGGGGGTGAGACCTCGCCAGTTGTCGGGCAGCTTGAGCTCGTTCCCGTGGTGATAGGCTGCTGAGGGTCACTGGGTTGCAAAACAATTGACTAGGTTTAGAGGCAGTAGCTGTCCTCTTAACTCTCCACCTTGCACCACCCCTATGGGTGAAGGGTATATGGATTGGTACAACGGTCTACCACTTAAGAAGGAGCAGGCGACGTATTCCCTAGCTATGTGTGCAGCCAGTCGGGCTAGGCCACCCAGACTCAGTCCTATCGCTCCAACCGGCGAACATAACAATGCGCTGGATGGAGCAGTGGGCTGATCGGGATGTCTAGCCTCGTCGTGGTATGTGCTCCAGAAGGGGTCAGGCCACCAGTATCAGTCCTATCACTCCAACCGGCGAAAATAACGCGGTGGATGGAGTGAGTTGGCTGATCTGGGTGTCTAGCCGCTTCGTGGATTGTGTTCCTAGTGGTTGAGGCTCTGTCTTACGTGCACACCAGATACCTTTGCATACCTGTTCCACAGTATGGGTGGCCATCTAATGGGTATGTATTGAAACGTACGGTTAAGGGAGCTTGCAGTCCTACACTATTTCGGCAGAGGTTTCAAGATGCTGTCTTTTGCTTTTTTTTTAGTAGGTTTGATGTCTATGGGGATAGAAGACATAAATACTCAGAGTTTAAGTAAGATCATGTGTTTATTCCCCAGAGGAATAGATACGATGGCCCCGTACTAACTCCTAATTATCAATTAACTGCAATGGAAGTAATCTATGGTAAACCAGGTGAAGGGGACTCTAAACAAGAGCAGATACGGCTAGGTAGCTATGACAACAACTGACCCTAACTAAGGGACTCGGGGTTCACTGCCATAGTGGCAATGAGTGTAATGAAGGAAAGGAAGACTTCTATGGGGGTCGCTGGGCAAAGGTCTAGAAGACTTCGGGAAGGTAGCGGTGGTCCTTGGTGAGGAAGGCAATAAGGCAGAGGGCTCCAGCACACCAGGTGGTGGAGCAAGCTGCTGGGTATCAACTGATGTTTTGGAGCTGTGCGCTCGCTTATATGGACGGCCTGCTGCGGGTCCTTCAGCTCCCTTTGGCTGGTCGGGTATCTTCGGGCTGGAGCTCCTTCCCCCCTTAGTGGCGAAGGCTGCATTCTCTCGGGGGATGCTGTAAGTGTGGTTTTCCTTGTATGTGGGTTGCATTACTCCCACGAGCTGAGGGGCAGCGCTGGGCTGCTTGGCTGGTTTCTATCGCATGCAGGAGTGATTAACGCGCACGTGACATCTGATATACTACTGGTGAAGACAGCCATGACTGCCATGTCCTTGGGTGCCCCTTGCCTAGGAGTTGTGCTGGTGGGCTCTGGAAGCACGTCATCATGGGTTCAAACCCCGCTCGGGGTGACGTGATGTCACGTGAAGATGACGCGAAGTCGTATTTAGTAATTATGTCAGTACGTGTCATTTGTCAGTATATTGCAAAAGGAACATTTGAAAGAATATCAACTTGTGTTACTGATTGATGGTATACGCTGTTCTCTGTTAATTGAGCACTTCTGAAAGCTTTGCATAGAATGTATGTACTTTTCCTCTAATTTTGTATCCTTCGACCATACGTAAGATTAACATTACCATGGACAGCACTTTATTTATGTGCAATCCAAGTAAATAAAACCGTAGAATTTTTAGGAAAGTAAACATGTTACTAAAATGCAGATTCATACTCTAATGTGTACAAAATAACAAACACCAACTTAAGTAATCATAAATTTACAAATTACTCTCGCAAAACAACGTAATGCCTTAGAAATATTTTTATTAATTCAACTTCCAACTTAACTGCTTACCTCCCACCAAGGTGTACCAGGTTCAATCCCTAGCCGAGTCACTCCTGGATTTTTGCAAGTGAGAATTGTGCAAGACAATGCCGCTAATTCAGCAAGTTTTCTCGTGAATCTTCCGTTTCCTCTGCCCTTGCATTCTGGAGCTGCGTCATTCTCACTTCATTTCACCTTCATTTGCTCTCAAGGCCTCGTTGTTAAGATCCGTCATATCTCATCTAACCTCAACTGCCAACTTAACCTGCCATTGTGTACTGTAGCATATAGGTATGTATTTATGTTAGGTGATTTTTAGAAAGGTTGATTTCAAAAGTACTCACTTTACTGTGAACAGCCTTTAGATAATTTAAATAGCCTTTGCTGTTCTTTTCCATTTACATACTTTACTTTTTAAGTAGTAATTCATTAATTATATCTACATTTCATGAGCAGTTCAGCAGAAGTGCTGTGAATACTCCATGCATATGTATTTTCATGTCATATTCATTATATTCCATTGTCTGATTGATACGCTACATTTGTCACACTTGTGTTATACCTGGAGACCATTAACACTCTCTCTTATTGCCAACTGTGTATTTCAAAATACCACAACAGAGATACGTGAAACCATGTTGGTTTTTCTCACTTTGACTGAAAGCTTCCGTTATCAGTTGTCATTATATGTAACTCTGAAATGAGTGATGGAGAAAATTTGATAAATTACTTAATACAAAAAACTATAAGTTTGCCTAGGAATGATTATCTTCCAAAATCATTGTGGTTTTGTCCTGGCAGTAAGAATAATTTCTGCAATGCTAATCCCAAATCAGTTTTCACTAGTCTGAGAACTGTTACTGCAGGAACTTTTCCTTCAATGAGAAATTATTAAACGTATATAGTAAAAAATTATCAACTAATTATTTTTACAGTTTGTATAAACTTCAGAGTTCTGATATGAAAGTGACAGAATTTATTGCACTGATTGTATATCACTGTATGTTTTTATGCCTCACATCTGTGGATAACATCCCAACCTTCCAGATATCGGCTGTTCATGGTAAAGTGAGAACTTTTGAAATAAACCTTTGAAATAATCACTGCCCATAACCACGTACATACTTATATGTTACACTCCACATTAGCACGTGGGCTCCGAGTTAAATTGGCAGCGAAGAAATAATAGTCCTGAGACTCAGCATTGTATTGTGAACACAGGGTTTAAATTTGTGTGTAGTGAGGTTAGTGTTACTTGATTAATTCAAATTATAGTAAGAATTTGCATTTACTAACACATTTATGTGTCAAACAATTCCATGGTTTAACTTGGATGATGCATGACTAATGTGATCAGGCATATGGCAGTGTTAAATTTAAATGTGGTGGAATGATACATTATACATTATAATCAAAGTATATCCTAAGCAGGAGCAGGGCTTTTAAAAGTGTTCAGTTTACCTTGAACAGTATATATACATCACTTGTATCTATGAGTGCTTTTAAGAAATTATATCGAAGTCGGACCATTTCTAAGAACAAAATCTGCATAGGATATTTTTAAAACTCAGACATATTTTAAGCATTTGAAATTGTTTTAAAATTTTGCCTCATACAATATGAGTTGTTAAACCACATAAAACTTTTTTTCAGGGAGGAGATGATGAAGACGAAGAGCCTCCTAAACTGCAAGCATATCGGCTGATGACATCTGTTGCCATTCCAGCTTTCGATACGAAAGCAAATAGGAACCTACAGGTTCTGTTGCAAGATTATTACTTACGTGTGTATTCAGTACTATACGCGGTTGCCTAGTGCAAGACTGGCCAAATGAAAGGATACGGTTTTACATGTTAAATGATTTTAGGCATGTCTCAGCCTCCTTTCACAATATCACTTTCAAACAAAAAAAATACACTTTGACCATCTTTGCCCAGGCTACAGTTCTACAAAGTATTTTTTGCAAAATTGTTAATCCCTCTAAAAGTACAGGTAAATTAAGGATCATAGACTCAACAAAAATACAAACCCTTATTAATTTACTCTTACTTGCTCTCTTGTAGCATGGTTCTGCTCTTCAAAGGGCATCAAAGGTTTTTTTTAAAAGTGATATCGTGAAAGCTGGCTGAAATATGCCTAAAATCATTTAACGGGTTAAACCTTATCCTTTCGCTTTGCCAGTCCTTCACTAGGCAGGGCCCTAAAAGTTCACATAGCTCTTTAAAGCATCAAAGTGTGTGCAATTTCTCGTTTCTGGTGGATGCTCAGTGAAAAAATTTGTACATTATGGTTGCTTATTAGGTTCAGTTTAATTGCTTTCTTGCTTTGATACACTTTCTGATTTAGTTTTTTTTGAAAAGTTTGGTTCTTTCACTAAAATTATGAATTTTGATTTTATATTCTAATATTACTGAAATGCATCAGATCCTCTGCAAAGTAGTAAGTTATATGATGGATTTGAAATAAGGGAATCTCAGTTGTAAATTTTCTAAACTTGCAAAAGAAGTTAATAAATATAATTTTTATTGCCATAAAATTTTTGTTTTTTGAAATATTGTGCATACATTTGCAACTGTAAACTTTAATATTTAGTCAATTGCAAGAATGTAATTTTTTTTAAAATGGTATTCTTTTATTTAACATTCTACTGAAAGAACATTATTCTCTTTTCATTCCAAATTACCAACTTAGGATTTAAGAATAATTTTTTCAAACGACTTCTAAATTTAATGATCTGAAGGAAAGGTATGATAACAAATACCTACAGACAGAGTCAGTAATTAGCTTTAATGGTTACCTTTCTATTATCAATCACAGAAGCTCGCATTATAACGTGCCGTGGTGAACAATCACAAATTACATTAAAAATATTGCTTGTGGGAGGATATTTAAAGAACCATTTCTTCTGTTGTATAACAGACAGTTTTAATAGATGTTATTAAATTTTAAATATTTTTTTCATTGTGGCCAAGTATAGGCACTGTGTTACGAACAACATTATACGTTAACTTTCCAAAGTTGTCATCTGTAGCAGGAAATGTAATAGAAAATAGAAAGATCCTTGCTAGACTGTTTCAGGCCAAATAGTAGAGGAGCTCAAAAATTCTTTTTCATTGTGTAAAATAAAATGTAAATATAAATATAATTTGAGGGGGGAAAAAAACATGAAAAATAATTTTGTAATTTAACGAAATTACTCTGAACAGAAAAGGAAGTTGAACATATTGTTTGGAGTGTAGATGGTGTGAGATTTAAGTCACTATTGTTTGAACCTGACTGATGTATAGTACCCTGACTTATCTTGCAATCATCCAGCTTGTAGATTAAAACTACAAATGAAGCTGGCCATACAGTAAAAACTGGGCCCTTACAGTGAAATACTAATATTGGGCAATAAATTGTTAGCCAGATGTGCTCTTTTTATGCTGAATTTTACTAATTTTTTATTTATTGCAACAAGGTCAGTACTCAGTAGGGGTCACAGGACTAGTGCAACAGCTTCCCTCTTAGGTGATATGGGTTTGATTCCCAGCAGGGACCCACCTGGATTTTCACATGTTAGAAATGTGACTTTTGGCTGGCAGGTTTTCTCATGTCACTCCTCCTGCCCCCCCCCCCCCCCCCCCCCCNNNNCCCCCCGTCCTACTTTTCTTTCTGTTGTTTAAAGACATTGTTATTGTGAACCCTTCAAATCTTCCAACTTGTATCATTTTTGCAGCAAATTAATATCTCCTGCTTTAAGCCTGAAAGGCTGACACGTGACGGCCAGGATTCTTGGCACGTCACCGAGTCTATGGGGGTTTTGAGTGGGTTAAGGCAGAGGACCATGGGTGGACCTATGGGCTGGTTACTGTGGGTTTGCCCTGGTTCTTAAGGTGCCGGTGTACAGAGTCGGCCTGGTCAGCCAACTGCAAGCTAGGAGGCATCTATAGGTGGCGTGGTTGGCAGTGGGTGCTGGCTTACCACCTGTAGACCGGCGTTGTATCTGACTGTTGGCTGGCTGCAGTAGACGACTCTCCAGGCCCCATCCGGAGGTGGCTGGCGTGCAGCTGGAGCTGGCTGGTCTTGGGGTTGCTGGGCTCTGGGTGACGGTGGCGGGCAGCAGCACTCGATGGATGGTGCTGGCGAGGCCCAGGCCCACAGGCAGTCTGAGCCGGAGGTGGATAATGACTGGGTGTGGTGTCCCGCCGGTCTTCTGGGTTGGCTCAAATAAATGGCTAGGGGGGACTGAGGAGTGAGGCCCCTGCAGTTGGGCGGCTTGTGTCTGTTCCAGAGCAGAGGAAAGGCTGAAGGCCGACTGGGATGGGTTACTTGGCTGTAGGAGCCGTAGATGCCTTCTTATCGGCCCACTTAGTCCCTTCTCGTCGTGTAAATGGCATGGGGTTAAGTACTATGGGTTGTTGCAGCAAGCAAGGGGTAGGTGATGGAATTCCCTAGCTAGAGTACCCAGATGCAATAACATCATGCCGCGTCAGTCCTAGTGCACCAACTGGGGAATCTCATGCGTTGGATGGAGCGGGTTAGTTGACTTGGGGTGGTGCTAAAGCTTCGTTATGAGCCTCTTAGAGGCTACCGGGTCACACCTCATCAGGCCTGGCACTCCAACCGGCGAATTTCATGCGGTGGATGGAGTGGGTTAGCTGACTCTGGTGGTCCAGTTGCTTCATGGAGTGTACCTGGTAGGGAGCTCTACCATATGTGTGCGCCAAGTACCTTTTACGCACTGGGCCCACAGTATGGGTGGCCAGCGAATCGTGTAGTGTTTTGTGACATTTGTACTGCCCAGTTAAGGGAGCCCACAGTTCTACTCTATTGTCGGAAACTGTTTGGCAAGACGCGGTCACATTGGAAGAAGGCATTTACAGCGGGGTTGAGAGGTACAAATCACCCTCAGAATCAGAATGCAGTGCGCAGACTTTAACATATTTATTCTCTTTGGAATAAACACGGTGACCAGTACTCTCTTCTAAGCTTTCGTGATTACGAAGCAACCAGAATAAGTTATGTTAATAACAGGGGAAAGGGACCTGTTGAGCAAAGAGCAAATCTAGAACAACTAATAAAGCAGTCATGAAAACGACTCACACCCTACTGTCGTCTAGTGTAGTCATGAAGTGATGGGGTAAGCACTTCCTAGTGGAGTGCTTGTTTCTGGGGTTGAAGCAAGCTTTGCTGGTATAAGTTCTGGTTGAGGAAGAGAGCCCTAGCACGGCAGTGGTATGGCGAGCTGTGGGGTTGCCAAAGCAGAGGAAGCCAATGCGATGACAACTGGCGTTCTAGGGGCTCATCCGGCCCTAAATACAGAATGGAGTCTTCCTTCAGTTTCTTTCCGACATCTTCGGCTGGCCGGCTTCTACCTATGTGGACGGTGTCATGCCTTGCTGCACTCTCTTGGCGAGGGTTGGAAGCGGGGTAGTCCGCTGGTTACGGGTAGTAACTAACGCTCGCGTAGGGGCAGGCCTGCTTTGTTCGGCTGGCTAGGCAGGGGCTCATGATTGACGTACGTATTTAGTGTTACTGGCAACGACATGTAGTAATCGTCTTCAGGGTGTAGCAGTCCGGTTTCGATCTCCGGTGTGGGTGCCGTGGCTTTCCACGGGCTGAGTTGAAGTCGTAGATTCATACAAGGTACATTGCCAGCTATGCGTCATGCGTCAAGACTAGCCGGATAATGACATCAGTGAAACCCCTCTTTTACACTTTTTGAGGGTGCAGAAAAAATTGATTGTTACGAAATGCAGGAAATGATTAGAAGAGGGAAATTTATGCTCTAAAAACTATAAACGAGATTAAATAAAGTAGGTGTAAAATGTAGGAAAGTGTAAAATCAGGTGGTATAAAAAAGGGTTATTACTGTACATACAGACGAAACCAAATTTTTATGTAAAAATTTCACAGCCATGCTTAACAAGGGAAGGAGGGATTCAAACCCACAACTTGCAATTTTTTAACCTTGCAGTCAGATCCTCAAGTAGGCTACTTGGATCTTGTCAGTAGAGATGCGAGATATTTACAAAGGGAAAACAGAACACGGGTTGAGACATTGTATTTTTGAACCACCCTAAATCAATAAAGGTTGTATACATGCATAACAGATGCACATTAAATGAATAATACTTATAAACTGGTACATTACTCAATAGAGCCAAAATACTGTACAAACATATACAAGTGCTTATTTGAACATGCCATAGTGACCATTTGTTTGTTTGGAAGTACGTTTTACCTTTATATTTTGTTAGGGTGTACAGTGAAACTTAACAAATTGAACATTAGCATACTGTAGCAGACACAAGCAGCACATGGAACAAAATGTGAATAAACCTAATTGTTCTGGGTAAAACAGGATATCTGGCAGTGGCAACCCTACTTGTCAGTTCATCTTCTTGCTGCAAAGGTTTATTTTAATTTTTGTAATTTGAAAACATTTAGCATTACAGTATCTTTAATTTTAGAAGGTTTAAGTTATTGGTGAATTTGTCACTTGTAGGAAATAGCCATTCAGGTACCATTTGCTTATCATTCATTTACTGGCCATGTTTATATACTTGCACAAGTTGTAAAATGTTGGATTGCGTGAGGAATGCAGTCATTTCAACATTAATTCTGAATTTTGGGTATGTTTGCAGATAACGGTTGTAGTGTATGTAATTGGTTGCACATCTTCTTACAGTGTGTAAGGTAATGCATTTGGAGATTAAGTAAGAAATTGTAATGTTGCAGTGCATCAGGGCGCCATATATGTAACGTTGCCTATGTTGTTTATGTCCGCCATAATTGTAATGAGGCAGCCTCATAGTTAGGCGCCATATTTGTGACGTTCCACGCGGCGCATTCGGCCGCCATATTTATAATGATGAAGCGTCTGTGATGACGGCTGGAAGTTACCACTTTGCTAGCTTAGTTGGTAGTATGGTAGCATGAAACGTTAAAGGCGCCAATAAATATAAATAAAGTTCAATGTTTGTTTATTACCCTGTACTTTTATTTACTGGAAAGATTGAAACAGTTCACATTCAATCGTCAGGTATGCAGAGTACAAACCAGTTTACAGGCAAACTAACAGAGAGCAGTGCCACAGTCGTTTAATTATTCATTTACGTCTCGAAAACTTCCTCTCAAGAAGAAAATATGAAGGCAGGAGGGACGTCCGTTCCCTCCTGGCACCCTACCAACCTCCCACACTGGCGGAAATAATTTCATAGAATTTAAAGTTCAAGCTGAAAAGAATTGAAGTGAAAAAAGATTTAGCGGTCGCGGGTGCTTCCCGGTGTGGGTGAAGTTGGTCACGCCCGATGCGTCTTCTCTGACTGTTGGTTACTTTTTTTTTTTAGGCGATAAACACCCGGAGTATTTATTCTGCGGGCCTATCGCCCCTCTCTTCTAAGATAAGGGCACGGCAGCCGGTATCTACCAGCAGCGCCATCCAAACTGTGCTGTTTGTAAAATTTAATCAAACTCTTTCTACCAAAAACTGTCTACCTGAAGTTTGGAAGGCTTCTGCAAAAACCATCCGAACTTCATCATCGGTATTAATCAACCTTTAGAGCCAGCAGTGCCATCCAAATTTCATCGTAGCCTGCTTGCTTACTGTGCCGTCAGTCAGATAAAGATAATCGAACTTCCTAGAGCAAAACTGTCGACACAATCTGAAAAAGCTTCTATTACTAATGCTGACGCATAAAAAAATTTAAGATTTTTTAAAACTGCAAACGTACGCCCGATTACGTTATACCATGATAAAAAGAACCACCGCGGCTTTAATTTTGTAACCAGATAAAAATATTATGAAGTTTAGCAAAACGAAAGAAAATGAACCGCGTATACTGATAACTAATAACTTGCGTCATTACAAAATGTATATGTTTATGTGTTTACATGGGTATGTGTTGTTTTAATTATTAGTTATTGTTAGTTTATCATAAGTTGAACATTGTTCAATTGGAGGGCACAAAATTAAGGCTTTTAAATATACAGTAAAACCTTATTCATAAAAATCTTTGCAATACAAAGTTATCATCAATACAACACTGTAATCTTCTTTCTCTTTGGAGTGAGATAGGGAATTCAGTGTTAATTTACATGCTTAAAATTTTTTCCCTAACTTGTACTACAATAAAGTATCAAGTTCACTGGTAAAAGGAAATCATACTGATGAGAAGAATGTCTTATTTTCAAATAGTAGCTTAAACCAGATTGTCAGTACTTAATTTTTTTACAATCATTGCAAATACCTGTTAACACAACCCTCACTTTTACAAATGCAAAAATTCAAGTCCCTCGAGGTTTTAATTAAAGAAGTTTCACTGTATTTGTTTGCATTATGTTGTTCAGTTCTGTAGTAACACCACTGTGAAGCCATTGAACTGACACAACACACTAATATCTCTTGTGACGTGTGCTACAGAATCGCACTGCAAATCTTCTTGGAGTTGCTGGAACTGATGTTCCCCTAGATGACATTGAAAGGCGAACATCTTCGTATAAGGTGAATGATTTTATTTACAGTAAGATCTACTGTAAAATTGTCATCAAAGCTTCATCTGTATGATTACCAAGTTCTTTCACTGCAGCTTTATTTTGCTGTTAACTTTGCATGTGCTTTGCTATGAAGTTTTATTTTGATGTTCAGACACGCTATGCAATATGCTTATTTTAGCACAACCTTATTTTATATCAAGTTTAGCCATATTAATTTTTTAAAAATTGTGCAAAAGGGTTTTCTTTTTTGTACCCCCTACAAATGAGAATAGTGAAAGTAATATGACTCAAGTAATTAATATTCATCATAGTTTATTTACAAAAATAAGTGAATGTACTTTGAAAGACTGTTGTAACTAAGTTTTTCTTTTCTATGTTAAATTTCAGATTGGTGTGAATGGATATCCATTTATTGTCACGAATAATGGCTACATTTTGATGCATCCAGACTTGAGACCGGTGGTAAGTTGTAGCGTCAAATTGTTAATTAATGATTTTTGAACAATAATGATTCATAGTGCTACTGATGTAAAATGCTGCAAAGGCAAACTATATAAATTAGAAACATGTAGTGATTTAATTATTTAATCTCTGTAATTTTTATGATAATTTATGTGTAAGATAAATAGAGCCTATTTGAAGAAAAAATTGTGTTGATAATTATGTTCACCTTCTCATGGTATGTACTTCCTGGGGGTTTTCGATTTGAAATGTTTTCAATTCCTTTTGAATTTTCATGAAAAGTAATTTATTTGGAAATCTTGAGCCATTTAATTAAAATTTGTTTTGCACATTTGTGACACTGTTGTTGAAAACAACACAGCTCACTATTTTACAACCAAAAGTTGACACTAATTACTTTCTGGTAAAATTTCCCATGCACATGTACCCATTTTGTTGCTCGAAGAAAACAATAATAGTAATAGATCTTAATATAAAAAGAAATGCTTGAAAACTGTAAAATGTAGCAGCAATGAAGTTGACATTATAGAAGTGACTGTTGTATGCTTTTTTAACCTATAGTGTACATTAAAAAACCATATAATATTTTAGGTGAAGTATGCACAGACAGATTTGAAAAAAATCTTTGAATGTAACTTGTATTTGTGCAGTAACCACTGTAATAGCACGCACAGCCTTACAGCCCCTCGTCTGTCTTCTCCTCCCTTCACGCACTACTACGAAAGCTGAGACACAGCTTACCGTCGCAGCCCAGAAGCTTGCAGCAATGTAACCAGCTGCACACCTGCTTCCTCCCTTGCTACCGCCAACCACGTGCATTTCTCATGCACAGGAGAGAACGGCCATGCCCTCTTCAACCTCTCTTCCCCCATCGCTCACTCCAGGGAGGCCTACATAAGCCATGGACGTGCCCCCAAACCACAGTTTCTCCTTAACCTCACCTCGAGGGCCAAGTGGTAGCAGTTTGTGGGAACAGGAGACATGTTGGGTAGGGCTACACACATACATGTGTATATGCTGTTCACGGTAAAGTGAGCACTTTTGAAAGCCCTCTGATTTGGAATAATAGTCAATAAATGTATTTTATTTTATCCTTATGCGTTAACTTCAGAATGCGGTGGAATATACACACTGTGTTTATTACTTACATGAAAATATTTATTTTAAAGGTGGTTAAAAGATAAAAAATGACAGAAATAAAAAAAGTAACTAGGGCCTTAAAAGCACTCACTTTACAATGAACAGCGTATAGTCAAGGTAAGTGAGTCACTAATGTCTGCACAACACAATGGTGGTGTCTGCTTTCATGTAACCTCGGTGGTTAGCGGCGACTGACATAAATGGTGTTGTGGGAATTTGTCCCTGGAAGCAGAGAGAGTGGAGGCCCCCAGCATCACCCTTCTTACTGGTCGAAAAGCCTGTTTTTAAGGGTATTTGTTTACATCTTTATTTGATTTTCATGTTGTCTTTGAAGGATCACTGGTACAAGGTTAATGTGCTTTTGCAAATTTTTTTTAATCATCCAGCCAAGGTGCATTAGCTTAGTTTCCCCTCCCAATCTTAATTGTTGCTCAGAGGTTTTGTAGTTTATAGTTTGAAGAAAGTAAAAAAGTTTAAAACTTTGAAATTTTATGTAATTTGAATATTGAATATGTTTGGTTGACATTGAAGTATTTTTTAAATTTAATAACTCGGTTTAAATCAACAGCAGATGTTTCAGGCGATACTGGTTGATGTCAGGTTTGAGACAGATTTCTTTAGATTCCATATCATCTGACTTATTCCTGGGTGATGACTTGTTCTTGTGCGTAGGGGGAGGAATTTGGAAGTTGATACTGAGCATATTGTAGTGTGGGACTTGAAGCAGTGCAGAGGCTGGGGAGGGCATTTCGCACCCTTGATGAAAACAGGGGTATTTTTAAAATCCAGGCTGTACCCTAGTATATGGGTCTAGAACGAAACCTCGTTGTGTGAACATGACTGTGGTCACCAGGACGCAGTCAGGTGGGACCATCACGGAACCACAATGAAATATGGTCAATTCACTTCTGGGTTGGGTCCATATTGGTAGCCTCCTACTGATAAAGTTATACTTGTTCATCATATTCGCTGCGTACATTTTCTGTTTGGTAGAGAGTCAAGGATGATTCTTAGCCAGGAAGGCTCCCTGATGAGCAGTAAAATGGAAAGGTGACTCCCTGTACCGTGGTCATACTTTCACCCCTCCACTAAGCAGCATATACAGTAAAACCCCGTTAAGAAGTCCCCACTTAAGAAGTCCTGTTTAATAATCTTGCATAATTTTCACCTGGTGTATAAACATGTATGTCATTTGAACCTTTTAAGAAGTTTTCCTGGTTAATAAGCTCAAATTTTTCAGTACCTTCAGAAACGTCTTAAGAGAGTTTCACTGTATTCTGTCACAGTGGCACTTTGTTTTTCTCAGATTTTGGCTTGACAGAAGGTATATTAACCAGCTCCAGCAACCAACATTTCATGCCACGTGCTGACCTTAGAGCACCATCTGACTGGAGTTATTTTGTGTATCTGAAGCCTAGAAGTATGGGAGCGTTAAGAGCGACCTAGGTTTGTCCGTACAATGTGTTATCACGTTTATGCTCAAGGCACTGAAATAGCAAGCAATCTTTCTCTCATTGTCTTACGTCATTGGATCTTAGCGGTAAACCTATCATTTTATGGTGTAGAAATAAAGGCAGAGGTGTTCTGCGTGTCCGTATTGTATGTTAAGTAGTCTGTACCCCAAAGTTTTATACCTAAAAATGACTGTGAAAACCCATTTACCCCTTTTTAACTTTAACTAAATACATATTATAGATGGAAATAGAAATCTGAAAGTAGTTTTAGATGTAAAAATTTTTTTAAATGACATTAGCAAGCAGACACCACTCAAAAACATTGAACAGTTTTTAAAAGATGGCTATAAAACTGAACCTCTGCTTTCAGTTTGGAGGTCTGGGGGGCAGACAGAATGCTTATGTGTTTAGGGCAGAGTATTTGAATAAATCTTGAGGAACTGGACAGGTTGTCCATGACCTTCTACAAGTTAGTTGACCTGCACAAGGGCTGCAAGGAAAGGAACCTCAGTAGATTTTAGGTTGGCATGCTGTGGAAATTGTAAAAACTAGAATCCATACTGTAGTCTGCAGAGAGTGTTAATTTATTTCTTCACTTCCCATAGTATCTATCTTCATGATTTATCAGTTTTATTCTACAGTCATGCGCAGTAGGTTTTATAGTATTTTAACATTCTGCTTATACAATTTTTTTCCAGTTTCGAGGTGTACTGAAAGACAACTACAACAGTGTCGACTTGAGTGAAGTTGAACTCATGGAAGAAGATTATTGGGCAAGGGAAACAAACGCTTCGCGTACAATCTATCAGGTTACTTCTTAAACCAATTTTTAATGTTTGTATGTAGAACTACTAGTTTGCTAATCTAATGCACAATTTCATGTGCATTTAATTCATGCTTGATAATGTATATTAATTAGTTCAGTTGGAAAATACATGATGCAAATATATGTGATAAAATCATGCATAAGTAAAAGTCCCTTACAACAAATATGGTTTGTAAACAAAAGTGTTTCAGTAGCAGTTTTCAATGCTTTGTAAAAATAACTATTTATGTATTTTGAGGAAGTTTCACTTTAAATTTGGGCAGTATGTTTTTACCTTTGTAAACAAAAATGAACCATTTAAATGATGTGTTACAAATTTTGAGACAGCAGTGCATATTGTATGGTACTTCTGTGCAATGGTGCTTGAAAAGAAATAAGTACTTAATTAAAAAGCAATTGTTTAATGATATACACTGGAGAGCCAAATAAACTGGTATAGGCGTGTGTATGCAAATAACAAAGGTATGGAACCAATCAGAGTAACGCAATGCGATCGGCAGCGCCTATATAAGACAGCAAGCGTCTGGCACGGTTGCTAGATCGGTTACTGCTGCTACAATGGCAGGTTATAAAGATTTAAGTGAGTTTGAACGTGGTGTTATAGTCGGCGCACGAGAGATGGGACATAGCATCTCCGAGGTAGCGATAAAATTTGGATTTTCGAGTACGATAATTTCACGAGTGTACTGTGAATATCAGGAATCCGGTTAAACATCAAATCTTCAACATCGCTGAGGTCGGAAAAAGATTGTGAACGAACGGGACAAACAACGACTGACGAGAATCATTAAACGTGACAGACGTGCAACCCTTTCTCAAATTGGCGCAGACTTCAATGCTGGGGCATCAACAAGTGCCAGCGTGCAAACTATTCAACGGACCATCATTGATATGGGCTTTCGTAGCCGAAGGCTCACTTGTGTACCATTGTTGATTGCACAACACAAAGCTTTTCGCCTCGCCTGGGCCCGCCAACACTGCCATTGGACTGTTGATGACTGGAAACACGTTGCCTGGTCTGACGAGTCTCGTTTCCAATTGTATCGGGCGGATGGACGTGTACGGGTATGGAGACATCCTCATGAATCCATGGACCCTACATGTCAACAGGGGACTGTTCAAGCTGGTGGAGGCTCTGTCATGGTATAGGGCGTGTGTAGTTGGTGTGAAATGGGACCCCTGATATGTCTGGATACGACTCTGACAGGCGACAGATACGTAAGCATCCTGTCCGATCACCTGCACCCATTCATGTCCATTGTGCATTCCGATGGACGTGGACAATTCCAGTAGGACAATGCGACACCCCACACGTCGAGAGTTGCTACAGAGTGGCTCCAGGAACACTCTTCTGACTTTAGACACTTCCATTGGCCATCTAAATCACCAGACATGAACATTATTGAGCATATCTGGGATGCCTTGCAACGTGCTGTTCAGAAGAGATCTCCACCACCTCGCACTCCTATGGATTTGTGGACTGCCCTGCAGGATTCATGGTGTGAATTGCCTCCTGCATATCTTCAGACATTAGTGGACTCCATGCCACGTCGTCTTGCGGCACTTCTGCGTGCTCGCGGGGGCCCTACACGATATTAGGCAGGTGTACCAGTTTTTTTGGCTCTTCAGTGTACATACAGGGACAAAAATATTTGTTTTGGTTAGTTATTGTGCCAATACTAAGTCACACCTTTCACCATGTACATTCTTGTCTGCCGGTTTGTTTCTCATTGTGACTTCTTATAAATCTAACTTGCTTCCATGTCATATTAAAATGTCACCCTTTGCTGTGAACTGATTCATTAGTTTATGCAGCTTTAAAGTTTTTGGCATTGATATTTCCTCTTTAGATATCTTGGCAAATGTTTGTGAATGCAAAACTCAGCACTTTACAGCAGTAAAGTGTACCTCGTAAGAGAACATATTTAAGAGTGAAACTCTTACAATATTTCAATTGATATTTTTTAATAGTCCTTACTACAATGAAAAACTTTTAAAATCTATTATTCTGATTTAATATCAACTTGCAAAAAATTGACTAATGTACAATCTTTTTTTTTTTTAATTTTTTTATAATTGCCTATATATTGGCAAGATTGAAATTGTTTTTTTGCAAAAGGACGAAAATCTTAAGAAGTCTCAGTAGGATGGCTGCATTCTGCTCAAGATAGAAAGACAGTTTTTTTTCCTGTATGTAAATTAAATCATGGTTTTTTTTTTCCCTACCCAAATTGCACTGGATGTTGGTCAGTGAGGTCTTTGAATAGGAAAGCTGGTAATCAAAAGTGTAAAATCTCCAGGTCTAGTCAAGGCAAAATTTTGCACTCTCTACTTCATTCAGTAGTTGTCTTTTGCCAGACATAGGCACAAGAATATTTTTGTTATAAATAAGGTAGGAGATGCAGTGAGGTCATGGACTCGGTCCCGGAAAGCTGCACTGTGGACTTGTTTTTCCGAAGTGGCTTTGCCCTTAAATTTTAGATAAATAATTCTGCAGTTCTTTTGTATGTGCCACCTACCTCCGTACCCAATATATCATCTTCTTATGTGAAAAAAAATAATTTTTCTCTCATGCTGTCTTGTTTCAAGCAGTGTGCAGCCACTGCTAAAGATCTTGGTATGAGAACTTAAACAGTACACATGTGTGTGTGCATGTGCATGCATGTGTTTGCATGTGCATTAATGTGTGTATATGTGTGCGTGTTAAAAAAAACATAATAGGTAATGCACCCCATAACCGCTAGTGAATCATTTTTTTTTTTTCTTGTGACAAGTTATAATCCAGAGTGATTTTTTAGAATTTCTTTTCTCATCTGTCGATTATAAAACAAATTGGTTCAAATTTTGCTCCTAAAATTTTATTGTCGTTTCTCTTTTGTTTTTTTCAGTGGTACTTATATGCTCACAGATTAAATTTGATTTTGTGGTTCTCAAATGTAAACAGATAAAAATTGATATTATGTTATTCGTGTCATGTTAATTGTCGTGTTGCATGCAAATATGTGACTTTTTTTTAGCCTACTTTCCAGAGGAAAGTAAGGCTTATATTATAGTATTTCAGAAAAATTCTAATTGCCACAGAGTTTGTAAATACGTTTTTGAACTGTTTTCCCTTAACCAATGTTAGCTGGGCAAGAAACTTAAAATACAGCTGGGTGGGCGACACCTAGCCACCGTGATGTGAAACTCACAGTAGTGTGTTTGCGCTATGTTGCAGCTGCGCGAAGCTCTTATTAGTCACACAACTGGGAGCATGAGGGGACTGACTGTGAAGTACCACTACGACGACATGGTAACTACCGCTGCTGTGATATTGTAACCATTTCATTCTTACCTCTTCCATTACTTTAGTGGCTGTACAATAAGCACCCAGCCCTTCTCCATGAAAAGTATTGTTCAGTACTCAGGAGATTAGGGTTACCAGACACACTGGATAAAAATGGAGGAAATGAACTCTGGAAAAAGAGGGCATTTCATTAAAAAGTACACAGTGCAATTTCATTAGCTTTGCAAATAATTTATACAAGAAAACTGTACATTCATATTTTGGCATATTAATTTATTTTAATAATGTTAA
>NQII01000030.1:1295925-1338924 GCA_002778355.1 Clitarchus hookeri | reverse complement strand
CACAGGCAGCTACAGCAATAAGGTCCGCCCTTGCTGATGTCACTTATGCAGCTGAGTGTAAAACGTGAATCATCTGCATGTCTCACATTGTCATACCTTTGTGGGTGCAACTGTTTTTGACAATGATAATATATGAATGAGTAAATTGATTTTAAAAAAATCAAAATGATCTACATACTGTCACTGTTATTATTGAAATAATAATTGTTTTTAAAATATCTATTATTTCTGTTGACAAAGGGCCTTGTCGTATTTATCTATATATGTATTTATTATTGTCGTTTATATAAAACGGATAATTTAATTTAAGATAACAGTTTTTGGGAATTATTTTACTACTTACAATTTTTATTTCTGAATGTTAAAGATTATATATTTTTCGAAAATAATGAAGAACTGTTGGGTTGGAGTATGCATGCTAGCTGCACAGTAACAATGTTTATGTTGCACAGTGATGTAGCAACTAGGAGGGGGTAGGGCCAACTTAGCCTCTTTCAAAATTTAGTAAAGTGTGCCAGTATGCGAGTTAAAAGACATACAAACTGATTTTGTTCACAGAGATGTGTTGTTATTGTATACAATCTTTAAATATTCTTTATAATTTGTTATTTATGTTTATCTTTACTTCTGTCTGTCATCAGCATGTAAAATGAAATTTGTAAGAGAAACAAAATTTTTTTAAGAGGGGTGCCTAAAGGCTTGCACTGCAGTTTTTACATAACTAAGTTCTTAAAGGTGTCTGCACCATCTTCTGATGAAACTATAATGTAATAAAATTATGCACTATAATCGCTTTTTTTTTTTAAATCACAGGCATGTTTTTAAACTAGATGTAAAGATATGGGATGTAATTTTTTCAACAATTGTTTTTGACAATTTTCATAATGGTTTGTTAGCAAATGTTGAGGGCATATGCACAAGACAAAAATCAGTCTACAGGTGCTTTGTCCAAGATGCGGCTACAGTCGCACAGGCGGCTGGAGCCGGTGTTGCCACCTTCGCCTGTGCGCAGTTTGGTTTCGTTCTGCGACTCAAGCTTGTTGTGCCTGGAACCGCGAGTCTGGTGGAGTGAGCAGTATAGTCGCAGCTGCCTCGACGACTCAAGAAAATGGCAAAGTCTCGCAAGGTGGAAGGAACTTTCTGATGCTCACAAGATGCAATTCTGTGTGAGCTAATTTTTATGTGTCTATGTAGGCCAGCCTGTGCAATCTATACATGCTTTTATAAAAGTTTTATTTGAATGTTAGCTGCTAATCCCAAAAAAATACTCCTCCCTGTGGAATATGTTTTGCAATTCTCTAATATAAAAACCTTCCTGTAAATTTTTCTTTCTGGTTTAATTTATCACCTACGATCTAATATCACTATCCACGAGTTAAAAATTATCATCAAACTTTCACTCAATCTGAAATATTCTCTGAATATGGCCCCATATGTAGAAATGTGTTTGTTTATTAATATATTATAGCATCTTTCCCCATCATGTGATGACAAGATACTGTTCACTTTCCTCCTCTTTCTACTAACACGCCACCTTAGCATTATTTTATCATATTTCTCCACATCCAACAAAATATGAAGGGAAGACCTGTCATGAAATATGACATCCACACCCTTCTCACTCATCTCTACAGGCACTGACTAAGAGCTGTAATTGCATCATGGAAAACACATCCTCCGCGGTTGTCGCCGGAGGTTGCAGTTGCTTGCATCAGCGGTGACCCTGGTAACGCGGCTCCAGCTGTAGTTACAGCCAGTAGTCGCACCTTGGACAATGCACCTTAGCTTTGGCGTGTGTGTATTATTCAGTATTAATTGTGTGTATGTATTAAATTCACAGCAGTCAACTGTTCCAGGCCACCAATGGAAGAAGGCAATTATCACTGTAAGTATTCAGCTCCTGTAATGTTTCTGTAGTTTGCTTTGCCATATGTAGTTTGCTTTGTATTACCGAAAGCATGTGCAAACTCGCAGAACAAATTGTTTCGAAGTAGAAATTTTCAGTGTGTTGTTATTGCTAGTAACATCTAGTGATGGTATTTAGGCCTAACAAATTACAAGTAATCGTGCTACTGGTAAATATTTCTTTTTCAGTGATTGTTACTTGTAATTTGTTACATTTAAGAAAAAAGTAATGTTTACTTGTATTCTACATGGCAAAAAATATGTACTCATTTCTTATCATTACTTTTTTGTTTCTTCTATGGATTTTATTATAATTTTAGGAATTTTACTAACATTTTAATTTGTATTGCCTACACTGTCACAATATCAATAGGTATTCATTGGTACTATGCTCACTAAATGGTGCATTAGCTACGGTTACCAGGCTGGGTTTTGAAACCTAGATCTTAAATCAGCTGTTGTGGAGTGATTGAACAGAGTGTGGAATGAAATTACGAACAGAATTTGTTTCGAACTCTGTGAATTTATATTTCATTACCATTTACGTTAAGTAATTAATTTTGGATGCCTCTTTTTTTCAGCATAATCTTTAACTAAACTGTTTTGGTTTTTACATGTAACATTTTCACAACACTTTATTAATTCTTTACAAAATTTGTGACTATGTGGTATGAAGAAATTTGTACATATTTAGTTACAGGACTAGTGCTGCTTACCATATCCTATCGCACCAATATCAATGTGTCTGATTACAAATCATGTCATCAGCTTTCTATCTAAAGAATGCGCAAAGCAAATTCATGCTGCAGTGTTATCTTTCCTGTCTGTTGGCAACATATTTTGTAATTGTGATTTTAACAAAATTACTGTCAATATTTAACTGTGTTTATTAAAAACCACAAACATTGACGGTGCTGTGGCAAGTAATTCACTAAATTAATTTAATTATGAAGAAAATGTTTATCTTTTTGCGTACTTTCAAAAATGTTTTGAGCTTGCAAGCATGTGGCCTAAAGAAAACATTATTTCTGTTAAGTGCAAATTGTGTGTTGGTTGTATAAGTTTCTAATTTCAGCATGGAGCACCTTGAAAACATAATAGGAAGTACATACTTAAATTACTGAGAAGTACCTATGTTCTTTTAATACTAAATTGAATACTGCATTTACGTGCATGAGGTGACACAAGATAAGACCTATCCTGCCATTATTTTGCATAAACATGGATTTCTGCAATAACATTATCAGTATAAATGCTTAATTTATGTTGTACATTGATAACTCTGTACCAACAACTTTCCCGATATTTTGAAAAATTTCCAAAAGCATAATTTTTGGGCTATACTTGCTGATTTATTTTCACAACAACGCATTGCTGTATACTGCTCTACATTGCTTCTGCTCTGGGAAGCAGAGTTAGGCACATTTGTATGTGATAATTTTCTGGAGCGAGTTGTTGATGATGGTATTCTTTTAGAGTTCATAAGTTTTTACCCTGCAGTTTCTTTTATCTCCTATACCCCTTTCCAATAGGGCATGACTCGGAATGTAGGTGAAATATGACAATTCGCAAGTGCCAAATAACTTTTAAAATTATTTCAAGTTTCAAAATAAATATTAAGTAATTGTATTGGTAATGGTTATTACTGATTACATTATAGCTGAAGTAATTTTTATTTGTAATTCATTACAATTTTCTGCAAGTAATTGTACTTGAGCCTGATTACAATTATTCTGTACTTTTACCATTACCGGTAAAATCACGACTTCTTCTGAAAAGAACTTTGAACTAAAAGCAAATTTTGTTAAGAGTAATATCGGGCATATTTTGAAACAATATTTTGCATTCAGTTATTTTGAGGTACTTAATAGTTCAGCATTGGATATTTAAGAACAAATGCAAAGTTTAAAAAAAAAAATCTCTTGCTTTTGATCAGTTTTTTAAATGATACATTTCTTCTTCATAAATTTTGAAGATTATTTATCTCTCAATTTCAACTCGTAAATGCATATTCAACATCAGAGAGAGTTACGAGCATCTTGCTTGTATTTGTAGCATCAAGTCATTAATGTACAATAATTCCATGCAGCATTTTTTCCCTTGTGTTATTAAGGTAGTGCTAATGTACATGTTGCAATTTTTTTAGTGCTGGATATTAATTAAAGTAAGTTTTATGTTAAGTATAATATATAGTCCAAGTGAATACCACATGAAAATTACCCTATTTGGTAAGATAATGCATAAAAATGCCAAAGTTAATTTTCTCTTAAGTTGTAATGTATGTATGTCCAAAAGATTTCTTAAACAACAAAAAATGTTAACGTTGTTTGTACACGTTATTAAAACAAGTCTCTGTCATTACCTATCATTTTGAATATGTAGTTATGCAAACCTGAACTGTGTGCACTGAGATGACGCTGCTGCTCACCTCTCAGCCACACTGTTCAAGAATTTCAGCTGCATGTCGCTGCATTTACACCACTTGTGCTTGGTGCCACCATGCAGTGCTAACTAAAATTACAGACCATTTGTTGCTTCCTACGTTTATCATTTTTTTTCAGCATTTCAAGTCCTGTGTCTGATGGTACCTTTAAATTTGACTCGGCACGACAAAAGGCAAGCAGAGCGACGGACTATTTCGTATCAGCGGAACAGCTGTGTTTGGTACTGCGTGGTGGCAAATCATGAACTGTTTGCACTCTTACACTTTCATGGAGGTTGATAGGTGTGTGGCTCCCTCATGTGGTTAGTTTGTGGTGGTGATGCCAGCATCCGCATGTTCCCATCCACTAGCTGGTGGTCTGCGATTTGTTGCAAGATGGTCGCTTGGTGTTCCAGAGCATACCAGTAGCTCAGTTTTCACCAGTGTACGTATATCAGCTCTCGTATACTGTGGTGAAGATGGTGGACTGCCTGCCGTGGTACGTGTACTGGTTACTCATGTGGCCCAGTTGAGTAGCAATCTCATCTACCCAGTACTATAAAATAATGTAACATTTGCTGACATCATACAATATGTACAAATATGTAAAATTGACAAAAAATATTGTGTGTGCCCAAACAGAATCTAACAGAAAATACATTTCATGTTATGAAGCAGGATTTTTTTTTATTCTATTCAAGGTGATAAAGACTTGGTCCAGCTGTTGCTGTTTGATGCAGAAGTTACAGAACCATTCTTTAGAGATGAGAAGTGGACATACCGCAGCAAAATGGAGTATGTATTAACAATAGTCTCATTGAAAATGTTGTTTGCATGTTGTGAATTGTAGTGATAAATTAGTTTTTCTCCAGTTTAAAGCAAAACAGTTCAGTTGAGTTGAGAGATTTGGGTGGCTCTTAACAACGAGGTATTGAAAGCCAATGGGGGTTAAATGAGGTGAGAATGAAGCAGTGCTGGAATGCAAGGGTGGGGGAAACGGGAGATCCCTGAGAAAACCTGCCAACCAGCCGCATCGTCTGGCACAATTCCCACTTGCAAAAATCTTGGGAGTGACCCGGCCAGGGATTGAACACAGTTTGCCTTGGTGGGAGGCGAGCAGTCTAACCGCTCAACCACCGCTGCCCCCATGTTTAATGAAAACACCCTTGGTATAGGGGTGTGCGAATAGTGGATTTTGATGTTCAAATATTTTTGAATTGAATAGTAAATTTTTTTAATAATATGCAAATAGTTTTAAGTGGAATAGTTACAAGTAAACATTTTATTTCAGTTATATATAACAGAAAATAACTATCATTTCACTGATTACACAACAAATAGTTCCCACACAAATCATACGTATAAATTCAAGTGCAGTATATCATTTTTACAATATGATTTTCTACTTTTTGAACTTAAAAGTATGCTCCAAAATGTTTCCATAAATAAAAACTGTACAATGTATTTTGTGTGTGTGTCTGTGTGTAAAGGGGTAGGGGTATTGCAAAATATTCTTTAGTGCCTACAAACAAAATGGAATTGACTTTAATCAAAGTGAACATAATTATCTCTTTATCTGGTTGAAAAAATATTTTGTACTACTTAACAGCTATATGCGACAAATTTGTATATGTGTACGTATAATAAAATGTTGCAAAATGCAGGAAAGTGTAAAATCAGGGGGTGTAAAACAGTACACACACACACACATATACATACACACAGATATATATATATATATATATATATGCATACATTATCACCGCAGGGAAGAATAGAGACAGAAAATAGCTCAAAGTTCTTTGCAATAAAAATAAACACTTGATCGGGAAAGGACAGTATTTCTTGGTGTTTCAGTTTTATTTTCAGTGATCATTGTTTACGACATGCATGCGCATGCATGAAGTCTAATAGGTGCATTTCCGCTATTGAATTGGTAGCAGATTCTACAAGCACAGTGGATCGGTGCTTGCGGTTGCAATGCTATTTGTTAACATACGTGCAACTGTTTGTAGGTGTTTGCAATTTCATGCTACTGCGGTACTTTGTCTGTAACAGAATTTGTTTACCGTAGGTATAGTTTTGTTAATTCAAGCATGTATCTTGTTAGATGAACAAAATTTAATTTGTTGCTTTTCAAGTTTTGTTTACTCAACAAAATATTTTGTTGCGGCAACCAAATATACTTTAGGCGCTATGCTTGTAGTCAGTGACGTAGCCTGTAATTTCTGAAGCGAGGGGTACACTGACTGAAGCGAAGGGAGGAAGGTTATATTGATGTTAGCAGTGCTGACGCACATGTTAATTAGGACAAATACTAAGATAAAAATTACCTCTTAATATAAAAAAGTACATCATATTTTGAAACAATTATTTTTTAAATCAAATTTTTAGGCTTATTGGTAGTTTCAATGTTATTTGTTGACAACCTTAAGGGCAAAAAGGGGGGTTACAACCCCCATATCCCCTCTTCTTGGCTACGCCACTACTTATAGTAGATGGAAAGATGAAACTCTTCGTAAATGCAAACTGGTACAGCCCTCTATGACTAGCGCTGTTAGTTTGTGTTTCACCATAGCTCTGACGCAATGCCATGTTGCTATTGTTTGTGTTTATCGTATCCTACTTGTATGCTCTCTGCTTTGATCGTGACACGGTATCGTGCTAAAACTGTACTGAAATGGTATACTTTTGAATGTGTTTGCAGAAATAAATTGCTTTTCTTTCACTGGAATCACCTACAAAATCTATTTGTTCATCACATGGGGCTGTGTTGTAAGTGGATAAAAGCAATACAAAACAATTTTGTTTTGGTAGTGCACTACCGCGGTAATATAACCTTTTCATGCCTATTTCTTTGGCTGCAAACAATATGAAAGAAGAAATATATCCTACTTTTGTAAATACTACAGTGAAAATAAATGTGCGAGTAATGGTTTTTCTTAATAATTCTGGTATTTATCACATTTGTATATGAGTTATTCAATAACATACCAATGCAAACAACATCACTCAGATCTAATGATAGTTAATTGGCAACCACATCTACCTAAGATGGGAATTTGAATTATTGACAATTTTCTCAGAAGATATTCAGAGTTTGAATGTGAATAATTTGTAAATTACTATTCACAACTATTTGAATATTTGAATATTCGCACACCTCTAGGTACATATAACAGAGTGAGACATATTCCACCTATTTTGAAGCATAGTCATAGCATTCTGTGCCCAGTTTTAAAGTTGACTGCTACACATACATCAGCTAATGTCATTGTGCATGATCTATTGTAGTTAAAAGTTGTGAATGCACTTTGGGTAGCTGAGTTAATTTGAGTGACTGATATGTATTGTAAGCTCAGAACTGGGTACAAAAACATTGATCTTCAACACCCAAAGCATACAGTTTTGGAACAACTTATTGAGAAAGGGGAATCTTTTACACAAAAATCTTTCGGAAAACCATATCTCTGAAGAGAATTTGAACTGCATCAGAAATCGTAGTCCACGTAAATGATTCTGTGCCGAAAACTCTCAGCTATAGCATTTACATTCTGCTATGTTGTGACTTGCTGTAAAATTTTCGAACTGAATTGATGCTGCACTTAATTTTTTTTACTAAGTTTAAACATCATATGCCAGGTAAAGACTAAGCTAGTGTACTAGGTGCCGAGGCTACAATAACCCAGTACCTGTTGTGGCTCACCGTATCCTTCTGTCGACAAAGGACTTGAGGTAGCCAGAGTATAGGAATACCCTGGCACTTTGGTGACTGTTGGCTCATGTGATACTGTGTGGAGCGTATGTGTCTGACTTTGGTGGCAAGGCTCTATGGAAACAATTTCTGTACATGAAAAAAATGAGGTAGCTATCAAAATGTAGGTACTAAAGGATGCTGGTTTATTGCGAGATTAGGTTCTCATGTTTGTATTTTACCATTGTGGATAATTTCAACTTTCAGAATTACAGCTCGAGTTTTGGAGCATATCCATTGTGAATTTTAATATCCTTTACGTATTAAGAACATTTAATTTTACCCAAAGGCCTCAGTAAATCTGGGACGTTTCCCAACTCTTGATACATTATGCTTTCTGACTCACCAGGCTGGTTTTCAAATAACCACCCAATCTTTATAACAGACCTGAGTACACTATAAGTGCCAACTTCAGAAAATCTTACCCTCACATTTGTCTGCACTGCAGCTCTTGCACCACTCACCAACCTTCCGTTTCCTTCAAGAACAGACTTACTAGTCAAACATGCGCTATCGAGCATCGCTGCAACTGCGTCACAGAAAATGTAAATACAGTATACCAATTACAGTGCAGTCACTGCTACACAGAATACACAAGCTTCTCCAACATTCTCAGGAAAATAATGAATGGCCAAACGGTGGACACAGAATAAGCCAATAGCAGTACAGGCAGTCTCGACAACAAAGACTTTAACTTGTGGTAGAAAACCAGAGAAATTGTGCTTGGCCATCTTCAATTAGTGGCCCAGAACTAAGATGCTGGAAAATATTAGTTCATCAGCAAATTTTAGCTGTAACGTGAGGTATCTCTCACATACACACCTCCTCATATCTTGCACAATAATGATTCTGAGACCTTCATTAAACTTTTAGTGTTCGGATTTCCTGCCACTACCTGCTTAGTATGTGCTCAGGACACCAAGCTCACTTGTAAAGATGCAGTTTGGCATATGCTGTTCACGGTTATGCGAGAACTTTTGAAATCAACCTTTAAAAAATGTCACTGCCCATACCTTGCATGTATTTTAACTGGTACACTGAGTGGCATGCACCCAGTAAAGTTGGTAACGATAGAGAGAAAGTAGTTCCATGTTTTAAAGTTGAATTAAAAATGCCAGGTAAACATTTGTGATAATTAAAAAAATTTATTTTGCTTTCTGTATTTTTTTATACATATAAGTGTTATAATTAGCAATTTGTAAAATATATAAAATAAAATAAAATATTGGACACTGTGCATTAAGATCAAACCACGTGGTTACCAGTAAGCACCAAGTTTTAATATTACATATAAATCTGATTACTTAGTGGTTAATCAATATAAATACCTACATTTTAATCAATGAATTTATACTGCACTCTCGACAGTTCACTTTTGATGTGCCTTGGGCGAAATATTGTTCCTTGATAGCCTTAGTTGTTCTCCCTCAAGAGATGACCGTTATGCCGCTACACGCCACCAGGTTGCTTCTCGTTGAGTGTTAGTTGCTGGTACATGGACGCGCCTGCACTCAACATTCTGCCTGGCGTGCCTTCTCGCCACCCTACCGCTGCCCACGCGCAGAAGGGTGCAGTATCTCTGCATCTCTCTCTCTCACCCTCTTCACCATGCACCCCCACACTTGCCTCTGGTCGGATCATATGAAAGGGGCACCGAGCCACTGCCTCGAGGCAGTTCTTTGCTGTCTTTCGTGCAATCTGTCTGGCCGGTCTTCCGGCCACACTGCAGCTCTTCAGCTCAGCTAGGTCACGCTGTGTTAGTCCATGATCTGCAGCTTGTTACACTCCCGGCCTCCTCGTCCGAGTGCACAAACATTTGGATTGCTGGGATGACACAATACACAATAGTCTCCCAACTACTGCAGCCTTCTGCTTACAATCTCTGATGAAGCGTACTCTCGGAACACTTCTATGATAAATGTTCATTATCTTGCAATTATTTTTTGTGATGTTACAAAACTTGATGAGTTTTAAATGTTAACGGCCAGCTATTAATTTTTTTTTATGTTGGATAAATTTTTTTTTGTTTATGTTTGTTCATGTAGCATTTATTACAGAGATGAGTACTTCCCATGATTCATTGATGAATTTTACCACCAGACACTTGCTAGTTCACTAGAATTGCACCACCTAGTTACTGCATTTCTTAATTGAACTGATTAACATTCTGTCCAGTTGTGCACACGCATACTGTACGAGCCAGAGTCCGAATCTTTTAGCTAAGGCCTTGCTGCTGCCTTGCGTGGATCCTACTTTAATTTACATATTATTAATTTTTGATGAAGGTTAACTATCCAAAAGATTAAAAGAGTTCTCCTGGCTTAGCCCTTGATCTGCGTGATTAAAATTTGCCTGCCCATTCTAATTCTTTAATGAATTACAACTGAGCCTCTGCTGATGTAACTGTCTCTCACTACATATTTATGGTGACTGTCGAGTATGACATGGCACGGAGCAAACTACCTCCTGATTGGCACACCAACTCACCTGATGTGTCTTCATCACAACACCCTAATTGTCTGCCACCCCCGTGATGCCGACCTTACATTCGGTGACTACCTGTGCAGTAAAACAAAGTAAAAGCCTTACTGAAAACTAGGTGTCAAAAAACATATCTGTGTACCCAAAACTAGCAGGATGTGGTTGAAACCATAAAACAAAGCATATGAATTTAAATAACGATACCTACATCAACAAATTAATGAAAATATTGTGCCTCACGATACTAAATGGCCTATTTAACATGTACATACATTCTCTAGATTAAACTTTACAAAAAATATATTTGAAAATACTACTTAAGTCCTATACAAGCCTCTAGAGGGTAATACTTTCCTAACCATTTATTACATGCATCATTTGTAGTACCTTTAGAATTAATTATTTGAGTAGTCATAATATTATTCTTATTTTTTTTGGAAAATGCAAATTATAGAATTGAACGAGTGACCTCAGTGACTTGGCAACATCACAAGCTCTTACAGTCTTTCTTACAGTCTGTTAATGGCCAGTCTCGTGGCTACAATGTAGTGTTTCAGTTAGACAGTGCTCATGCTACGTATTTGCATCTCGCAACAGTGATTGGAGTGGAATACCAAGGGAGATGGGGGTACGTGAACCTTTGTTGGTTTGTTGGGATTATGATGTTGAAGCTCTATCCTGCGCCACTGGAACACCCAGGGCACCGACACTTAAGAGAGGTTGGCTCTCCAAAAGGCCAACCCAGGCCTACACCACGCATCCCCCGGGGGCTGAGAGATTGTTCACGTGGCTTTCCTCGCAGGACAACTACTTCTCCATTCTCTGACTGTCTCACCTTTATGCCTCAACNGGGGGGGGGGGGCAGATGTCTGGAAAGCCTACCATGAGCAGGGTAGTTAGGAGGCAGGACTAGGCAAGGTCTTTGTGTATACAAAATTGTGAGAGAAAGCTGTTAGAGAAATAGACATCTCTGTTAGTCGAATCTCGGACTGCTGCTATGCAGGTGGGGACCCGGATTCGCAGCAGGGTACCTCCCCTGGTGCTTCAATGCTCCAAGACGTATGTCACCACTGCCACCCACCCCTCCACTGCCAAAATTACAGCCTTCCTCGACCAGCAGCTCTAACCACAACAGCCAGACAACTGCAATTCTGATCATCCCTGAACACCTAGGCTACCCGCACTAATTCACACACTACTAATACAAGTAACCCTGGGAATAGGGTCCACCCTCCATGTCCCTGAGGGGAAGAAAGCTCTGTAACCAACACCCATCCCTGTCAGCTGTGGTGAGGTGACCACTAATTTCAAGAATAATAGTTTATCCTGTGTAAAATCAAGCTCCAATAAAGGGGCTCAGGTGTCCTTACCCCCTCCCCCTTGTATCTGCCACTAATTGAGCTGCGTATGTTACTGGCATAAAGCATCTTGTATCTTTTGTCATGCTTATTTAAAAATTAAGCATTTTTAATACTGCCAGTTTATGGGCACGGAAACTGTGGCCACTTAGATAGGCGTGCGCAAGGGAGGTACAAGGGGTGAAGCTGCACCCTCCAATGCATCACGTCATTAGGACAATAAAAAAAATATGCTGCCAATTACGTATTTTTCATTAGACAGACTGCGTTTTTGAAACTGTGACTAAATTGAAAATAAGTTTTATAATCTAGCGTAGACTATTTGCAATGAGTATGTTTAAATATATTCTTACATTGTATTTTTAATTTCAAATAGGATCTTTAATTTGTGGTTTTGCACCCCCCATTACCTGACCCTGCCCACGCCTATGGCCACTGAACATGTAAGGTCATGTTTCTAGTAAATACATATCATGTAATAACAACAAAAGTGAAATTTGCATAACATATAATTTGACATTTAATGTTTTAATTGGTAACAGCAACAGGCCTGTAAATGATTTTAATCCTACAGAATTGGTTGGCCATTGTCCTAGACTGTAAAATACAAGTTCAGCTGATTTTTTTCACCTTGTATTACTGATTGTCAAGTATAAAACACTGAAAAATTTTAAAAATATAATTTCTTGCTGGATAAATTATTACATCTTAAGTTTTGACAAAGTGTTAAATTTGAATAATGTTACAATTGGATTGAATATTTTTTTTTTTTATGAATACACAATAGGTTTAATTACGGTATATTTAATATATAAACAGGGTAGTTGGCTCTTAACTCAGCAGTAATGTGGAAATGTTTGTATTTCAGCAAGGAACTTGTGGAATCATACAAGGTCACTTTGAGATTTGTGGCAACACAAAGCGGACTCACGAGATGGGAGCATGTAGAAGATAATGAAGAAAGTATAGCAAATGGCATGTGAGTGTAATACATGTTATGTGTTAGACATATGTGTAGCAGATATTTAAGCATGACAGTTATGCAGCTTCCTTTGTTTATCACATTGAACACAATAGGTAATCATATGCTGAAACACCTTTCGGTAATAACTCTGTAAAATTGTAACATTTTTATTTGAAGTGCTGCAATAAGAATAGCTGGGTTTCCAGACAACTGGGAAATTGCCCAGAGTAATAACATCTTCTTATTCTAATGGTGACAATAATTGTAGGAACACACATAAGGATGTGATATCTTAATAACCAGTAACTATGGAGAAAAGGGTTCATTCCTTTTTAGGAATTTGTTTGTACATTAATATAAGTTGTAATTTATTTACGACAATTTAAAAAGGGTTTCAGTAAGAATTTTACCTTGCAAATTTAGGCACACAAAATTAAAAGGGACCTTTGTAGGGTTGCCAAATATCCCATATTGTACGGGATTTTCTGTATCCATGGGCTGAAAGAATTATCCCGTATGAACATAGGTAGGGGCGTCATATATCTCGCATTTCAGAATTCTTTGAAAATAAACTGAATATGGATAAACAAAGGGTTAGTGATTTACCACTGCAATTACAGGACAAGCAAATGCATACTTTGCAAATAAGAATTTTGTATTTCACACGACTGAAAAAGCAGCGTGAAACAACATGCATGAACATTGAATTAAGACGCGAGTCAGCAGGTGAACACAAGTGAAAGAACTAAGATATACAGTTTTATTGCCAAACAAGTATCTAAGAAACAGACTTTAGTTACAGCATGTTAAGTTACCTTGTATTATATTACTAAGCATGGCTTTAGTTATAACAGTTTTGATTACAATAGCAAATTGATCTATCATATTTTTGGTAGTGAATCAGAAAGAGCAAATAGCACGTCAAACCGTTTTTTTTTTAAATCTTTTAATCTTTCAGTGTTTCATCAGGGTCAGATGTGTGTTCAGTTATTGGATGTATCCCTTACAGCAAATCCAAAAAAGACCCCTGTGATTAATGAACATTTTACTGTTTAGGTATTGTTTTCATAAATTAAATTGTTATATTGTTTGGACACAAAGTACAAAGTGTCACCTTTTTAGGCTCGTTATTACCACATGAGTGTGATGCTTATCTGCATTTTAGTACGAGTTGTTGCAGTAGCTTTATATTAATGTCATTCAAATAATTATCAACAAGTCAAAGGTACATTGTACTACTTATAGTATTGCAACAAAATGTATTACTTTATAAACCTCATCCAGTAAAAGGTAATGTAAAGAATTTCCTGCAAAAATTTAAAAAACTTTTTGTGGTGTTTTGCTTGTTATGCTTACTATATTACTATCACTTATTGTACCTGTCTGTGCTACTGTACATTTTTAATCTTGACTTCGATTGTTATTTTACATAATGCAAAGTCACAAAATTATGTATATATTGAGGACAGAAAAATTAATTTTGCAGAGAAACTGAGTAACAATAATTAATTTTACATATCCTGTGATCATGTTTAAATTCAGTGGCATGAAGTTTGAATATGTAGTGGGTGAGATGGATGGATGCATGTAAACAGTTATAAAATTATTGTCCACATCTCACACCCAGACTGTATCGCTGAGTACAAAATCCATTTTGTTTACATTTCTAGGTTTGTGAAGACTTGTAATTGAAAACCAGGCTAGGGTTGAACACAGAAATAACATTTCTTAAACCAGTTAAATTTTATAAACTACATTTTTGTTAGAGCTATGACAATACACAAAATTACGCCAATGACTGAATCACAGATGTGCCGATTCTGTATTGCCGTTTCACAGTTGTGCTGCCAATGTGCGAAAAAGTTTTTTGCTTATATTTAAGTTGAATTCATGTTACTATTGTACATGGTGGATTGTTTTTATTATATATGCATTGGTTCTGCAACAGACAGGATTAATGTTACGTGCAAAATATGTACTCTTAAACCTAATTCTTTCAAAAAACAAAACGTAGGCTAATTGATGTTTGGTGCTACACATTTGGGTTGTATAAAAAATATATTTATGCACAGGAAAATTCAAAATTAATGCCCAGCGCAGAATTAATTTTTAACATGAAAATGTTGCTAACAACTCATAAACATTGTAGAACCTTGTTATGATGAGTCACTAAAGAGGGGAATTTTCACATGTATACTTACTTGAAAAAATGTATGACACTGATGTACCAAATTTACATATTGACACACCACAAGCACTGTCGGATGCATACCCAAGCTTCAGCCTCTGGTGCTCCCCCTAGTGTACAGCAGCGCTGGATGCCGCCACTCATATCACGTCTGTACCGTTCCTATTCACAAGCAAGTCAACCCCTTGCCGCCTGAGAGGCCGGCAATCTGCACAACGCCGTGCTCCAGTCTGAGTGGGTGGACCCACCCCCTTGCTTGCCTTGCCTGGCCGGCAGACACTGAACGCGCACACTCGCCGCACATTAGGGGAGGCTTTGCCCTCCATGCGGCCTGCTCCAGCTGCCTCTCACTCGCCACATCTCTCGAGGGTATTTATTCTTATGCACGTCCTCCAGACAGTGCAGTTCGCGAGCAGTTCTGACCGGAGCATCTTCTGCAACTCTCGCTATCTCGCCATGCTTGCCGTACTGCTTGCCTTCAGCAGTAGCTGATAGACTTGGCATATAACGTTACTATTATCAGAACTTTTGTTTCTCAACAAACTTCATCAGAAGCTCTTGTCAGGGAGCCTTCTCCTTGCTTCGAGTGTTAGCCACGTGCCTCGTCCGCGTCGGGAGTAGCTGTACTGGGGTCTCTCTTGCGCTGAACTTCGATTGGTATCTCACTGCCACCCTGCGGCAAACAGCTTGGCAAACTTGGTCCCTCTTCCATCAGACGTTACCGGCACAGGTTGGAGATATATGTCTTGTAAATTCCTGCTGACGGAATAAAACATATATTCTCCCAGTTAACCTCTTTTTGGTTAGATCATTCTCTTTCCCTTTCACCTCCCCTTACCCACTTTGCCTTCTGTGCGCATATCCACTATCTACTTCTCGGTGCACGCACAATCGCCACAATAGAGTTTTGAATCTGAATCAAAGACCCCACTAAAGGGCGCTCTCACCTCTTGTCAATGTTTGGTGTCTAGTTGCTAGCTGGTAATGCCACTCTTCTTGCGTCACTGTGGCAATGGGAGGGAGAACCTTTCTTTGAGGCTTGAGGAGAACAAAGTCGTTAAGACATAATGACTCTCAGGCTACAAGCTGATCACGTCGCTTACCGAGAGCCGTAGGATCCGTACGTGGGGGAAGGCTGTGAACCCAGAGGGGAAGTTGAGGTCCGTAGCTGGTGACACCGCTCACTCAACTTCTCACCGAAGGGAATCTCCTCAAGTTGCTATAGGCTCAAGCACTGTCCCTCGTGAAGCACACGCTCCTACACCAATCGAGCAATATGACTCTAGCAGGTGTTTACCCCAAGGTACCGGCCCCAGGAAGAGTAGATTCCTTCCTAGGCGGATCACGCCAGAACCTGTCCTCCTCCGCGCTACTACATAATATTAAACCACCGTTACAGTCGTGCCTGTGCCTCCAGGAACACTACTGAATCTGCTTAACATAACGTAAAATCATTGACAGAGCATAGCTGTGTTTCTACAGCTATTATTCCTAAATGCCTAATCACCGGGCGGGCCATAAAAGGGATAGCATAACCCTCAGTGCCCAGTTACGCGCTCTGGTGAGCCAGGGCCAGATGCCCCCAGGGTGCAACCACGTCGACCCATACGGCTCTCTTAAAATCCTTGTTAAGGGGACTCCGTTTCCCTGGTCTCTAGAGGGATACTGGGCCTGTGCACCTACCTTCATTTTTTCACGTTGAGTGTATTAGGCATCAATGTATAGAGTCGTTTATAACCGTAATAACCTACGGGAATGTTTTTTATTACTGAAATACATAGGCCTACTCGAAAAAATTTGAATATAAACCTAAGTCAAAACTGAAATATTTTCAAGGGACCAAAATAAAAAAAATGATGCATGCTGACAAGCAATGGATGCAGACTTGATCTCCTTCTAAACATCAGCATCTGGTTTGCTGTGTGGGTGGACGCAATGTGTCACAGAAAATAATAGTATATTCTGTAACCGATAAACTTAAAATAGTTAACCTGTTCAGAAAAGATTTTTAAAGTTACAAGAATTTTTTGAGACAGAAAATTCACATTATATTTGTGTTATCTTCTCATGGTTGGTCACCCTCCTGTTAAACCCTCGACAATACCTTTAGTTGATGGGTGCAGCTGTGAAAACAGTCTCACTTCTTCCTCTCCGCCCTCCCCCCAGACTCTGACCCTCGTCAGTGTCAGCTGGTAGATTTCCTCTCACAGCAAGGTGGTGCTTAGGACGAAAACTACAAATTTGTTTGAAAAAACCGTGGAAGTTGAGCATATTTTTCGCCGACATTTTCGTTCCATAGATTCCGCGTATTGATGACAAAAGTGCTTCTCATGGGAAAACTTTTCATGTTCACAAAGGCAAAACTTATTCAGTTATATACCGAAGAATAACTCTAAACTACTGGGAACTACCCACAACATTTTATGCTTGTCAAATCGGTGGAAGATTATCTGCAATTCATACATCGGCAGAAGTGTAAATTCTGTCAATAGTGGCCAATTCTGCAGAAGCCGATTCGAATCGGCATAGCTGCATTTTTGTATTTCCCAGGACAAGAAGCCCTTGTATCCACGTTTGACTAATTGAAAGAAGTATCTGCTCTGTCAGGTGTTCCCATTTCAAAACAATGTGCTACATCATGGACTGGCATGCGTGTGTGTGTACAAAACTGTATAATAATAAATTTTAAATTGAGGTGTATTGTTTGAGGTGTGAGCCTGTAATGGTTCATATTATTTGTCACTGGGTTTTGGTGAACAACAGTTGCTGAAGAGCAGTATTATTAGTATTTTCATAATTTAGCTCACTGTCTTATATATCTGTGACATTTTAACTTCACGAACATTTTATTCAATTTGTAGTGCTTGAAATGGTTTTTCTTGCAGGGAGTTTGGAGACTTGCACACTCACGGGATTGAGGAAGCTTGGTACAAAAGTGCAGTGTTCCAACATCAGATCAGTGAAGATTCATTTGTTTTTTCTGTGCCATTTGCAGCAGGTATGCACAGGTAATTTATTCTTCCTTGTCAACACCATCCATGTAGCTATTAACCTGTCATAATTTTGAAGCCACATTCTTTATTCAGAAACTGTCTCCATCAAGAATTACTAGTGTTGGGCCAATATTCAGCATGCCAAAATAATAACGATAAATCATAATTTCATTTTTGCTTTCTCTGTAAGATAACTGGTTGTTGTAAGTCTTAAACAAATTAAAAATTTACAGTGCAACAAATATTCAAGTGGTTTTCAAATGTTCATTTGGTTGACTACCAACAGAAATTATTATAATAATTATTATAATATTTCTAAAATAACCACCCAAAACTAAACTTGAAATGTTCATAGAGCTGTTGTTGTGTTGCTTTCCTTCATTAATAAACTCATGTAATTTATTTTTGAAGTGTTCATAACAGAAATATTTTTTGAAGTTTTTATATGCTCTGCAACAATTAATGGTATTACACAAGTTTGATTTCATATTTTGTGTATTTTAACTTGAGTTTATTTGGTAATGTGCCACAATGTGTTTGATAATCTATTTAAAAACACCTTGTTTAATTTACAGTTAGTTCTGAAAAATTATTTTTAATTTTCATTTCAGTTGCATTAAAGTCCATACTAGGTTTTTTTATTTTCATTTTGATAAACAAACAGTCACATTCGCACAGCCATAATAGTTACTGCATAGATAAATTAGTTAATTTCAGTTTTAACTGTTTACGGATATTTATAAATTTTGAATAAAATTGTAATTTAAAGTTGGATACATTTTTTTTTTAACATAAACTTATAAATAATATATATTTTTTTTTTATAATTTATTTTAGGGTCTTTAGTACTAACTTTGAATAAAATTCTTGTTGAAATTCCATTCTATATTTTGATAGCTACAAAATGTGAATTATGACTCCTGAAGAGTGACTATTTGACAGCTCATCCTCCAAATAGACTATTAGTTGCTCTGACTTTCCAATTGTTCCTCCAGCACTGTAATCCTTATCTCCGTGAGTATTATCCAGATGTTATACCAATCAATACGCCCAGTCTTTGTAACACATTTTTCCATTTAATTCACAAGTGTTTTACATAGTTTAGTAATGCATACGTACATGTCAAAAGAACAACTGTACTTTAAAATAAACTAACCATTTTTTGCCGTACATTTTTTAAAACTCACCATATTTGAGATACAACGCAAAATCTAGGCATTTATGCATGATTCAGGAACCTGACTTCAGTCGATTACATTATTTTTTATGGGGAAATGTTTTTTAATTAACGGGCAGTTAGCAAAACGGACACCTTCCGATAACATAACCAGCCCATTAAACAAAGAGTTATCGTACCTATTATTTTCGTCATTTATTATTTTGTTCAAGAGTGCCCACTTATTTTATTATGTTTGTAGATACATATTTAAATTAAAAATAATTCTTATTATTTTACATGACATTGCCAGCATTTTCCAAATAATTCGTTCTTAATTAAGAGTATAAATCAAATGCAGTATCTGCAAACTGCCAAAATTAAAACTTCATTCTTCACTATGTCAGGATTCTGTTAATCCGGAAATCTGTAAAATCGTGATTTGGTTACTTGGGATACTAGTGTATTATGCACTTATTTTGTAAAAATTTTATTTTACGACATTTTAATTTTGTTAGTAAATATGGTTTTAAACACTATTGTGCTAGGTTACTTTAAGTTGATACCAAAGCTGTTCATTTTAGTGTTACATATATGTAGTTACTATCTGCAGAAAAAATCGGAAGATAAATGATAAACTGGAGTGGAGTATAACAGATGTATTTGGATATAAAAAGACATCACTAGAACAGACCGACATGCTATGAGAGCGCCATCATAGACTAGACTAAAAACAACAGCATGGCCTTGGACAATAACAGCGACTCTCTGTATAGCCAGGATTAACAATAAATATAGCAGAGGCTAATATTCAACACTATCATCTTACTTTACTCCTAAATAAATGTTGCGGTTTGAAATTAATTTTTTTTTAGAAATTTGTAAAATAGTTGTAATTAAAATCATCCTCAACATTGACAAAAAATTTTTGCTGCAGTTTTAATTGCTGCAGATATTTTGCAAGGTTCATGCTACATTTTGAAATACATTAGACTGATTAAGTTTAACCAGGTATTTATGACCTTATTTTGAGGTTACTGAACTGGAAAATGTTGCCTGGTAGAGGGAGGGGGCCATCAGCAATTTTATTTTTATGTTTCCGTAGGTTTGTTGGTGTCATATCAAATGATTGTTTGCGACAGGTGACAGCGAGAACACATCAGTAACGGCTAGCTATGCAATTTTCCCTCGGGACGGAGGCAAGGAAGCCCCTGCTTCTGTTGTTGGAATGCAGTTCCATCACTCGTCCCTGCACTCCAGGTTTTTCAGCATCACGGACAAGAAGCACGTACGTTCCTTCCAGTAGATGTTGGTTGCATCCGTCAAGGCCAATAGCTGAGAGCAGCTGACATGATTCTTACACTGAACTCTGCTGATACTTAACCAGCTGCAGTGGTTGCGAGCACCATATTTTACAGTGCTTGAATATTTTTCACTCACAGGACTTAATGTTTCATTCTGAAATAGGCATCTATATTGCGGTATTGCTATTGTGTCTTCTCCACAAATGTAAAACAGTAATTTATTTTTTGAAGTTATACTTCTTTTGGCGCGTTGAGGGTAAAAGTTTAGTGTGCAACGGAAGTTGCGCGTGCACAGTGTAACGAAATTTGACAGTGAACGTGGTAGGGGTATGACCTGACACGCATGCGTGTATCGTCTAGCTATATACAAACACAAGGTATACAACATAGCACGTGGTTATATTTAAAACCGACAGAAAATCAGTTCATGTAATAAGCAAATTGAAAAATATTTCATTTATATTAGTAATTTATTGTGAATTTATATATCTTATTAATTAATTTTACTTACATTGTGCTGTGAAAAATTTGTTAGTGACAAAAATTGTATAATACAATTTTAAAAGTGTTTTCAAGTATATGAGGTTAATTTTTATAAGTATTTAATTATGTTCTTTAATCAAACCTTTATTAATTATATTTAATGTCTTCCTTCGGTCATTTTATCGTTTTCCTACTTGCATTAATTATTTGCATACGTAATCAAATTTTATTTTCGTCACGCCAAAGAAGTATAACTTCTAATGTGCGTACATAAATACACGCACCCATGTTTTTTAATGTGGATTTGGTTAAAAGAAATACCACCTTTTCAGTCAGCCTTTTTAACAAATTATAGTACATCACAAAATATAGCACTATGATGCATCATCTTGTTCATCAGTACGCTATAATGATGAGAGTATCGTTACAAGTTGCCAGGGGCGTATTCGAGTTTGTGAGGGATGGAGGTCCTAATAAAAATAAAAATAACTAAATTTATTTATTTATTTATTTGTAATGCAATAAAAATACACAGCTATTGTTTAAAACATTAAACTACCTACAATATCTGTACTATCAACTCTTAATGTCAATCTCAATATTAATTAAAGTCTTTATCACTGACATTACACTTACTAGTCACTTGAACCGCTCTTACAGTGTAATAAATGTGGCATGCTGCGTCTCAGCTGTTGGCTCCACAAAATGTTACCTGTTTGGTATTTGAGAGGTGTAGGAGACAGATGAAAGTCATCTAATTGCCTATCACCTTGTCACAGATGCTTATTAGTGCCTTGTTGCAGAGTGAGTTAGGTGGCAACTTAAGCTGGTTGCATGTGTATATTTGCTAAGGCTTGCTATCTATTTGATGCCTCTTTCAGCAAGAACAAATTAAATGCCAACTCAAAATACCTAATGAAATTTCAACATAAAACTGAGGAGTACAGTTCCTTCACATTACGTATAAAAGCATTCAATTTACTGGGACATTTTTTTATACAAATTTCTTGAATTATTAATGCTTTAAAAAAGAAATTCTCTTCATTTATCTTAGATGAGTGCTCTGAAAGAAGACTGGAGAAATTATTTTTTAAGTTCCAGTCTTAAGAGCTGCATGAGGAGCATGCTCTTTCAGAAAGTAAGACGACTAAAAGTAAAGAATGAATCCAAGAAATTGTTTTTATCAACTTTATCTATAACAATTTAGAACTGTGAAAATAACTAAGTAATAAAAATTGTAGTTTGTTGACTAAACTTTAAATGGATTACGTTGTGAACAATAATTTTGTTTCAGCAGACATACTATTGTGACCTGTTTTCATGCCTGTTGAGGTAACAACTGAAGTGTAACAGTTCAGTAAAGAGGAGACTTTGCACTTGAAGTCAGTACACAAAAGCAAATAGGTCCCTCTATAAGCAGTTAAAACACCTCGGGACTGCCAAAGGTGCAGCCATTTCAAACACGTCATAGCCAGAGGTGGCACAGTGAAAGTTAGTAAAAAAAAAAAAGTCTATATAATTAAAAAAAATTGACTTATAAAAACTTTATTTGAAACAATAAAAAGCACTCGTTTAGGAAAAAATTTAGTTTCCTTTTTATTAACATAATTAAATGAATAATACATATTCAAAATCTTACATTAGCAACCGCCTGCAGATTACAGCACTGCAAGCTTCATATCGCTGGTTATGGGTGTCTGAAACACAACTGATTCACACACACAGCTTCAGCTCTTCCACTGTGGTACATAACTACTTTACAGTAAAAATCTTCTGAGCGATGAGGAGCTTACAAAAGACTAGCCACTACTTTGAACATTTTGCATATTTTACCTCGTATTTCAGCCAGAGCTGTGCAAATTATAATTTGCTTATGCAGAATTCGCCGATGTTGACCGAATCAGTGCTTCGGTGGATGTTTGGACTGTAGATCATTTTCCACAAATTTGACAAACATCAAATTTTGCTGATAGTTCTGAATATATACAGTATATACTGTACAATTGATAAGTCTTGCCTTTGTGAGCGTTGAAAGTTTTCCCATGTAACGAAGCAGAATTTAGGAAAAGAAAGCATTAGTACAAAAGATGCCCAGCTTTAATTTTTTTTTCAAACTAAGTTTGTAGGTTTTGCTTTTTTTTCACAACCTCTACTCTGCTGTGAGATGATAATCTGCCAGCTTGACGTTGATGAGGGTCAGAGTCTCCTGGAGGATAGAGCACCCATGAACAAAAGGTGTGGATAGGGGTAAGAGGAGGGTGACCGATCATAGGAAGATAACACAAACACAACAAAAATTTTCTGTCTCAAAAAATTCTTGTAACATTCCCTTTTGTTTCTTAACATGGTTGACTATTTTAAGTTTATCAGCTACAGAATATGCTATTATTTTCTGTGACATATTCCACCCACCCACACAGCAAACAAGATGTTGACATCTGGATGGAGATCAAGTCTGCATGCATTGCCTGTCAGCTTGCATCAGTTTTTTTATTTTGGTCCCTTGAAAATATTTTAGTTTTGACTAAGGTTTGTATTCAAATTTTTTTGATTATGTCCTTAAGTTATAAGATGCTTTCCTACAGGTTATTAAGATTATAAAGTTCTCATTTATAAGTAAATTTGATACATCAGTTTTGTACATGTATTATTTAAAAGCAAATGTACATGTGAAGTTTCCCCTTTAAAGTGAACATAGAAAGTGTTCCCTTCATATTCATTACAACAAAGTTCTATTGTGTTTTTGAGTTATTAGTAACATTTTCATGTTAAAAATTAATTCTGTGATGAGCATTAATTTTGAATTTTCTTGTTCATAAACAATTTTTTTTATACCAACCCAAATGTGTAGCAAAGCACCTAAGCTCATGAGAAGTTGTCGTGGTCTCAGAAGCGGGGAGAAGTGAGGTTAGGTTTGCGGTGCAGGTGTTGTACTTACAAGGACGGAAAAGGGCGCCAGACCATGAGATATTTATTCAGGGATGGGCCGATTGCCCATGTGGCTTCTACTGAGCTCACCCCGTGTGACAATATGATGTCATTGGTAAAGTTGTTAAGTCCTGTGAAGTCCTGCCTATGCCTACCTAGGCCCCCTCATACGCCTCTGATTATCACATGAGACTGATAAGTGGCCGTCTCACATGCCAAAAACACAACAAAGCTGTGATCAGGGGTGCGGTGCACCAGTGGGTAGAAGACCCAAAATTGCGTTACACTGCTGTTAGGCGGCTGGTAGTGAAACAAAAACAAGAGGTCTCTTGCACTGATTTTTACTCATTATTTATTCTCTCATACGAGGCACTTACATTGGTTCCAGCATAAGGTGTGCTGGCAGTCGACATTGACAAAGAGGCACATGGCCGATTAAAATAATTAAGTGAATTAAACCCCCAGCGCGTTTCGATCTGGCGGGGCTGAGATTAGCACTGCCCCCGGGCTAAGCAAAGAAGTGAAGTTAATTAAGTTCCAGAATACAATAAATAACTATTGATACACTAAAGACCGGTACAAGATGTTGAGGAGCCTGTGGGCACGTGGCACGCGTCCATTCTCTCAGCGCGTGCAGAGCCAACTGGCAGAGCATGGCGGGCCCTCTATGGATCCTTGCTCAAAAGTGCACCAAGTGTGTCAATAAATACATGTGCACATTTACTGGGAAAACAAACGCATACAAAAACACTCAAACGTCACTAAAATACAAGAACACTTTACATTATTTATTTGCATGACCAAATTGAGTATAAAAAGAAATCGAATTGGTAAAAAATTTGATACACAACGTAATTTAAATATGCCACAAGGCTAGGCTGTCTCTCCCAGTCTGTTGCGTGTACTTTAGGTTTATTTACGTTTTAGCATTTTTATTTTTATTGATGCAAAACTCACTAGCACCCTTGTTTATGTAAATTTGAGGGTGGCAGCAGGTGGCTTGCGGTGGACGAGTCCACTCCGACCCCAGGAGGGGTGTAGGTAGCCATGCTCGAACTGGGGTGCAAAATACGGGGTTTGTTTAAGTGTTATTAAAGCCCAAAAATTACTGAATACTTTACACACTTGCACTACACGCACAACACACGCACGGGGACATAAACAGTGAATGAAGGGGGTACACTAGGGGTTTTGTGAAAACTGTAACCACTGTGTCCCCTTGCTGCATTCATTTCCCCAGCTGTTTTCTTACTGGGGACGTCGTTTGGCAGTATTGGTTGGCCCGAATTATCATGCCCTCAAAAGATCTCTCTTGAGGGCATGAAAGCGGGACGATCACCTGACTCCAGCAGTACCCTGGTGGTAGCAGAGGGGTGGTGCACTACGGTGCTTCTTCGCCGGCGTAGGAGTTGTGGTGGGGGTGACCGCCACGTTCAGGCCGACTGCCCCAGTAGAGGGTACATTGAAGTTGCGCTGTTGAAGTGAGACAAAAAGGTTAAGGGAGGAAGGACGCGTCATGCGTCACACAAAACATCAATTAGCGTATGTTTTGTTTTTTGAAAGCGTTCATTTTAACATGACATATTTTGCAAGTACATATCACTAATCCTGTCTATTGCAGAAGCAATGCACATATATTAAAACAATCCGCCATTTTCGTTTCAAGCATATCACTTTGTCAATTGCAACAAAACATGTAAGCAACCATGTGCATGCTTACTGTTTGCTGTGTTCACAGGTAACTGTTTTTATAAACATAGTTAGACATATTTTAAATTTTTTTTTGTCTTCACTTGAAATCACATGGTTAGTTGAATTCGTGTACAGTTAACTCTCGTTTTGAAGACCTCTGGAATAGCAACCCTCTCTGTAACCATGAAATTTTTAATTGAAAATGTTTTTCCAATACCCATACCTTCAAAATAACAACCTTTTTTGTGGGAACCATGAAAAGTCTTAGACACGAGAGTTTACTGTATTTACTTTTTGGACACTGTAAACTGAAGTAAGTTAAAAATTGCTTTTGATTGTGCTGTGCTTCACCAATACCATTGTTTAACTACAACAGTAACCTAAATTCAACTTAAATGTAAGCAAACAGATTTTTCACACATCGACAGCACATGGTGAATCGGCACTACAGAATCAGCACATCAGTGATTCGGCACATTGAGATAATTTTGTGAACCGGCACTACAGAATCAGCACATCAGTGATTCGGCACATTGAGATAATTTTGTGAACCGGCACTGCTCTTGTTTTAGCTTCTATTTTTAACTTTGTAGGATAGCAGGGAAAAATACGAGGGGAATGGGAAAACCTTTGTGTCTCCCAGCACTAAAGGAGCTAGTTATACCACTATCAAGAAATTACTAGTTTGATTGCCAAACATAGTCAATATACACACTTTACATGATATGATCACCAATAGATATAGTGTGCTTTATTTATCATAAGTTGTAAAGTTGCACTGCTGTAAGTGGTAATACTGTATTAACCCACGTATATCGCACTCTTTTTTTTTACAATTTTTTTTGTTTCGAAGGGTGGAGTGTGTAAGAATCCAGAATAAATTTTTTGTGCATAATTTTATGAACTGATTACTTCTATAACAAAGTTATTTTTGACATGAAAGTGGTTGACATGTGAGCTGCGATAAGACAGAAGAAGGGGAGTCATGATTGTTTTGTGATAAAGTACAGCTGGTGGCTAAAGAGGGAAGGTAATGGGCGAGAAGTAGCAAAAGGAAGACACAGACAATAGAACCAAGCCCCTATTTCATGAGTTTTACTTTTAGATCTTCCCACTCTGGACAAATGCATCACCAGACAGAGATGGAGGCAGCAGGCAGCAAGCGACAGCTTCTCTCGCTCTTCCTCTCTCTCTTTTTCCCCTTTCATCTTACACTTTGTTTCTGTGTGTGCATGTGTCTGAGAGCCGGGGAGAGAGAGAGGAATGTTGCCATGTCTGTGGCAGAGAGCAGTAATTCTTGAGGGTGATGAAAGGGCATTCTCAGAAACATGAGGTGAAGCACCAAGCTCGCTTGTCTTCCATACAAATGACTGTCAACTATGCACTCTTGTAAAACAAAATAAAATCATGTACACAGTTTTCATTGAATGATAACAGCTGCCCATAAATGTGTGTCACCACCCCATCGTCTCGCATCCGCATGTTGAAACACAGTTATGAGGAGTATACGTGACAAAATATTTTACCTCGAATTTGAAAATGGAAATACTGTGTGGGTAAGGTACGTGAGGGCATAAGATACATGGGTAAATACAGTATAATGTAGGTAATGAAATAACTCTTTGCTGAATGCTGTGTTTCCAGTGTGCAACATGCAGTGACACATGCACTTCAGGAGAATTTGACTGCTACGTTCTTGATGGCAATGGCTACGTGATTGTCTCAGGGAGCAGGAACGATACTGGGAGATTCTTTGGGGAAATTGATGGTGGAGTTTTTGAAGCCATGAAGCTTAACGGCTTTTTCAGGAAAATTAGAGTATTCGACTACCAGTCTTTGTGCTTTGAAGAGATTTTGGAAATAATGAGTGGAGCTAGTGTGTTGTTAACAGTGAGTATGTGGAACATAATTACATAACATGTAAAAACATTGCTAGTACATAATGATACTTATCTTGGGTTGCCATTTGGGAAGCTTAGAATGTAATAATTTGTATCATGACATTAGTCATGCATTTATGAAAATGCTTGGTAAAATTATATTAATTTTTGTTGTAGTAGTAAACTGTGTTAATATTTATTTTATGAACCTTTCATGTTGTTATAGATTAATATATTTTTCACTTTGAGAGCCATGGACACAGAAAAATAGTTATACTGTAATTATAAATTAAGTATAAGTGAAGAGATTTGGGCAGCTCTTAACATCAAGGTCTTGAGAGCCGTTGAGGGTAAAGTGAGTATGGAGTAGTGCTGGAATGCAAGGGTGGGGGAAACGGGAGATCCCAGAGAAAACCCGCTGATGAGCAGCATCGTCTGGCACAATTCCCACTTGCCAAAAAACAGGGGTGACCCTGCCAGGAATTAAACGCAGTTTGCCTTGGTGGGAGGCGAGCAGTCTAACTAATACAATACCGTGGCCCCATGAAGTGTTAATTTTTTTTTTCACCATAATGTATGTGTAGATTTTAAAGATTTACATCATCGGCTAAAGTGACCTCCTAGCACACTGCTGGACAACAAAAATAGCACAAACAGAAGGATACATAGGATGGTAATGAAACTTTATAGAGATGTGATACAGATGAGTAATACATATTATCAAAAAAACAGAGCAGCAGCACAATTATATATGTTGCCTGGTAATCTTCAGTAGTATGTTGTACCCCCTTGCACTGAGATACATGCTGTAACAAGTCTTGTATGGAGTCCAGCAGATGCCGGATGTTGTCCTGAAGCAGATGGGCCCGCAATTATTGGACAGTGTATTCTAAATCCTGGATATTGTGGTATGACAGCAGCTGGCATTTCAACTGGTCTTACACATGCTCAATTGGGAACATGCCAGGGGAGTGAGGAGGCCATGGTAGAGTTTGGACATGACATAGGCAATCCTGGGTGACCCATGCTGTGTGCGGTTGGGCATCATCCTTCTGGAATATCATACCTGGAATACCAGCCAGAAGTGGGAGCAGATGGGGTCATAGGATCTCATCCACATACCGCTGAGCTGTCAGTGTTCCACGTAACATGACAATAGTGGATCGGCTGTAGTAGGGTACGGTTCCCCGGACCATAATGCTTGTTGTGGAGGAAGTGTGTAGCGAGATTAGGATTGTGGCTTTCACCAGGGGTCCTCCACACCCAGTACTCATAATGAAGTTGCATTCATCACAAAACTCCACACATCACCAGTCTATGGCGTTCCATGTTGCTCTGGCCTGACACCATTGCAGATGGAACCGCCGCTGTTGCAGAGTTAATGGCAGCATACGTAATGGATGCTTGGATTGTAGATTCGCCTCCACAAGGTGTTGGGAAATGGTTGGTGGGTACACAAGAACTCTAACACTGGCCAGTATCATGGACCCGGTCGCCATGGGATCCCTCCGCACCTGGTGCATGATCCGTCAATCCTTTTGACTGGTGGTCGACCTCGTCCATCCTGAGCCGATCCTCTGTGTGTGTGCCTTTACATATCCACTGCTCCCAACAGCGTTGAACAGTATGGTTGAAACAATCTACATGGTGGGCTATATGGCTATGTGACCATCCTGAAGTTTTCAGCCCAACTATGAGTCCTCTCTCAATGTCTGCTGTCAGTTAAGTAAAGCCACATATTTGGCATCTTCCTGGCATTCTTCTTCACTCTGTACTGTACGCATGCTTGGTATCATCTGGTGTTTATCGTGTTAATGCGGCTTTCAATCTGTACTGTAGGCTTGCTTGGTATCATCTGGTGTTTCTCGTGTTAATACGGCTTTCACTAAATGGCAGTGTCTACGACAGCTGGTCAGTGTTTGCAGCGCTACTGCCGGGTGTGCGGTCAAATGCAAATGCACTAACTTGTGTTCATGTGCATACCAGCCCGTACTCGTGCTATTTACATTGTTCTATGGTTGTTGCATGGTTTCTTTATGGTATGCTATTTACATTGTCTGGCAGTGTACGTTTGATAAAATCACCTCAACATCCAAATTATTGGCCAATAATTCACAATTAATTTTATAGTCACAGAGTAATGAAAGTCTATTTTGGTCAGTCAGCCCCATGCAACCTTAGGTAAATAAAATAGCCACGAAACTATCAGGAATAGTCTGTATGTACTAATAAAAAAGCATTGTGGTGAAGATTTTTTTTTTTGCTTATTTGAGTTGTCAAATTTGTACATTGGCATATCAACTGTTATGGCTCTAATGGTTGCCTTTCAGTCTTCATAGTATTTGTTATAGAGGTGTTTTACAAATTAAAATTATTGACTAAAACTACTTTTACTTAATTTTCCTTATATAAATTTTATTTATATGGCTACAAAAGTTTTTTACGTAGTGTCTTGGTGAAACTTAAACCAGCTGCAAGTAAAATGTTACATAAACTGGTGCTCAAAAGCAGTTTATTAGTACCGTATTGTTTAGTAGCTTATGCAATAATGTCTGTACTTAGAGTGTACACAAATATTTTTTTTCAAAACACTTGTTAATATAATACAACCTGTAATACTGTGTTGTGGTAGTGAACTTGGCAATAAATACTACAAATGGTTCCAGCCGCTGCGTCACCTACAATGGTTGGTGGAATGGTTGGTGGGTCATGTGTTATGGATCCTGTTCCAAAGTTTCCACATGTTAATACTGGGTGAGTGGACGAGTGCATTTCCTCTCGACACTGAGATTGGGCAAGGTGAGTTTTCAGTGGCTCTAGGCACTTGTGACAAGTCAAGTAAACTGTTTGTCATTTTCATTGCTTCATTAAGGGGACTTCCTAGTAAAATATGTATTGTCAGTAAAATCAGTGTTTGAGTGTACAAACTTATCTCAGTAAATAAATGTTCTGGGAATATTACTTTTTCCCAAGAAAGGTAGAAAGCCTTTATCTACATCTGCCACTTTTTACTTCTACCCTATCATAAAAAAATTAAAACAGAAAAAAAGTCAAAATGTTTAAAAATATCATTTTTAAGCTTTGCTGCATAGTTTTTTTTAAAAGAAAGAAAAGTACAAAGTGTTATCTGTAGTTAGTTTAATACGTTAGCTTACATCACATGTAATTACTTAGGAAAGTTAACTGATTAAAGATAGAAGTTAAAATCCTCGCAAATTAACTGATTAAAGTTATAAGTTAAAGAACAACAAAAATTCTACAGTTTAAATAAAATCCCAAAAAGTTTTTCATCAATGTTTATTAAAAACATTAAAAAAATCACAATTTACAGTCCCCCCAGATAAAGTTACCGCAACTTGGTTCATGATGCCGAATCAGATAGGCCTAGTTATAAAAATGATGCATTGACAATCTTCTACAAAACCATTTGAAATAAAACTTCTAAAATAAACTCTTATAGCACAACTTAGCATGAAACCAGACCACAGCAGTGACTACTAAAACAATCGTAATGCACAGCATGCCACACGAGGAACATCAACTGTGCAACTGTGTTTTTTGCGAAATGAGAGATTGTATTGATAGATCGTGATGATGGCATCTCACTTACCTCACAATCGCATTACATGTTACAAACGATATTCTTAGATTCAGTACACAATGTGAGTGTCTCGATCTGTATATTGTGGTGTGCAACTCGTCTGCCTTCAAATAAATTACGTATTTTTAAGAAGTTTGTCAAGATATTAATGTAATTTGCATATATTTTGTTGTCATCTTTGACCTACAGGCAATTGCAAAACTAACTGACGTTAGTTTTAATTGGTAACCAGATATTTTAATGATTATAAGTTAAAATTGAATTAGTTTTAAAATTAACTAATAAGTTAAAAATTACACTTTTTTTAAACAATTAATTTTAATTGTTAATTCTTTTACTCATTAATCCCAAGTATGCACGTAATAATATCCTTCTGCTACAAACCTAATTTGTGAGAAATTCAGCTTCCCATGAATGCATATTGCAGTGTTGGAGGGGCCCGTCACTGTGCTTCCTCATGGCCACATGTGACTTTGAGGCATTTAAAATTTTTACTAGGGATTCTCCTTGAGCCAGTAGTTGTTGGCTGCCATACAGCCATCGTTGGAACAATTTTTAATAACTTAAACTGACTTGCTTGCTAAACTTCATATCATAAACAACCATAGGGTCTTATCCACGATTCAAACACAGGAGTTGCAACACTGAACTCTAGGTAACTTTTGTTACTTATGGTTCTTGTCAAAAGTATTTAAAACACTACATTTCTTGTATTGGAACTCTCTGCAAAGCTCTTGTAACTGTACTGGATTCTTTCCTGTTTTCTTTCCTTTGATATTTTGCTATTTGCTTTCAGCTTGTACTCCCAGCAGTACCTTGAGCCTATGTTACTTTGTAATGAGGGTAGGTTGCATTCAGTGTCCTGACAGGGGAGCAATTGCATAATAACTTGTTTTATTCAAAGATTATATAGTGTCTTGGGTAGTGTATTTTTAAGTCAGGTTGATTTGGGTCAACTGATTGTAATTTTTTTCTGGGTTCGAGGAGAGTCTGATAATTTTAATTTTTTTAAGGGTTGAGAAATGGTGTTCCTATATTGCATAGAAAACTATGGAATTTCAAAAAGATTCATAGTTGTTTATTTTGTATACACTTGTTTAATTTTTATTATATTGTAACAGTGTCTGCATTTTCAATTTCTGGAATCTGTTTCCATAAAATATTGCCAAACTGGTGCTGTGGGAAGTGAAGTTGCAGTTGAATTGCTTACTGGTGGATTTTCCACATTTTATGACTTCATCTAATACATGCCCTAATGTATTCTAAATTTTCTGTTTTTGTCCATTTTCGTTTGATTTATCACATTGATTCCTTTTTAGCGTAATAACGTTGACTGCACATAACTTAAGCAATCAATATTGTCGCTAACAAGACTAGAGGATTTGCGAAGGATGATCATGCATCAGGGGTTCCACTACTGGAAGAGTGTGTTCTTTCATTGCCATTGGTAACATTTAATTTTGAAGGTTACTCATATGCATTCATTTAATGTTATTTAAATATGAGTAATTTTTGTATGAACCGTAAGGGAGATTGGACAAATCAGTCTGTTAAACACTGCCAACCAGTTTATAACAATCAGGAAAGAGCCATTATGCACAAAGTCATGGAGAATCCAAGCGTAATAAGTAAAGACCGGATTATATGCAAATGCATATTTTGGCTATTTTTACAGGTTTTAGTATATTTTAATGAAAACCTACTGATGTGTTGTCATATTTGCGCTATTTTGACAGATCTAAATACATTTAGGTAGGTACATTTCCAAACGTAACAACGCTGCTTGCTACCAACCTAAATAAAACGCACAGCTTTCTTAGCATTCGCGCATCTTTTGCTTAGACAAGTAAATACAGAATCGTGCCGGGCAAGAACGGGTGACACCTTTTCGCTTCTATCGCACTTCTCCCACAGGCCAATCAAAACAAAATACGCGTGGTTTTGTTGTTGACATAATAACTTGCTGTGCACCGCTAGTTTCATTCGTCTTTGATTTTGTGAGAATTTAAAGTGTACGATGCCTCCAGAGAAAAAAAGTGTCTCAACGCGGATAGTGGACTATTCTGGAATATTTACTTACGACGGGAACATTTTATTCTGTCGAATTTGTGAGAAAAATGTTTCGTGCATGAAAAAATTTCAAATAAACCAGCATGTTAATACAAATCTTCATATTGCAGCGTTGAACAAGAAGGGTCCACGACAACAACTTTTAACTGCGGCAAGTAGCAGTGCCTCTACTTCTAAAGGCAAACAAAAAAATGAGTTTTGTTTGGATTTATGTGAAGAATTGCTTGCAAGCAATATTCCTGTTTATAAACTATCAAATCCTACCTTCAAACGTTTTCTAGCAAAACATTGTTTGAATCAAAATATACCAGATGAATCAACATTACGTAAAAATTAAATACCAACAATTTACCAAAATGTCTTGGAAGAAATACAGAATTACCTCAAAGATAGCATTGTATGGATTTCAGCTGACGAAACTACAGACAGTTGTGGCCGTTATATTGCAAATCTGATAATCAGAAAATTGGAACCAGAGCCTTCTTCTTCTTATTTGGTAGCCTGCAAAGAACTTGAAAAGACAAATCATTCTACCATCGCCAGATTTGTGAATGAGGGTATAAAAAAGAAGGTATTTCTCAAAGGCACCCATTCGCATTAAAGCCTATAAAGAAAAACATCCTACTGTGCCTTTACCACCTGAACTAGTGGTGACCCGATGCAGAACGTGGCTTGAAGCTGTACTGTTTTACAATCAACATTTCGATGCCATTAAAGGTGTAGTAAATAGCTTCGACAACGCAGATTCTATGGCAGTTTGTCAGTGCGAGGAAGCATTTGAAGACTTTTCTATTAAAAAGAACATTGCTCTGATTAGCACCCATTTTTCCCACATACCAAAGAGCATTAAGAAGATTGAAGCTCATGGTTTGACGTTGAATGAATCTATTCAGTTGATGTGTAAAATCCGCCAAATGAACTCCGAATTGCCAGAAATATTCCCGCATAAACTTAAAGAAAAGTTTGGTAAAATTGTACACAACAACCCTGGTTTCGAACCTTTGTGTCTAATTAATAGTTTTATTAATGGCACGGGTGAACTTTTGCCTGAGATGATATCTGCTAATATATCACCTAAATTCGAGTATTGCCCGGTAACCTCGGTGGATGTGGAACGTTCCTTTTCCACTTATAAAAATATTTTAAGTGATAGAAGGTACAACTTTGCAACTGAACATTTAGAACAATACATGATTGTAAACGTTTACAAAAACTACAAAGATTTTTGATTAAATAAAAAAAACTATTCAATTTTTTGTTACATGTTTTTACATATAACTTGCATATTTGCATGCATATTTCAGTATTTTTATGTTGCATATAATCTGGTCTCTTGTAATAAGATTCAATGTGCAAGGTGCTTGCATGCACATTTATATTACTTTTTGCAATGTTTTAAATTTGCAGAAATTTCTGGGTAATAAATACATGGTGGCAAAGAGAACTTTTAATTTTAATACTGTAGCTTGTTACCGTGGAGGTTAAAGGTAAAATTATCTTGGCACATTCTATCAGGAATAATTGTAAAAACAGTGATGCTTTAGGTTGGGACAATAGATTTACTTCAGAAGCTGTATTTAAATATACTGATTATCAAACAAACATAGTCTTGTGGTACTGCAAAAATGAGATTTTATTGCAAGTACTTTCCCACTTACTGTTTTCTTTTCTAAGCCTTAAACTGTAACTCTTTCATAATTGTGTAACATTGTTTATGAGCAGTAGTGTTGCGTTTGCAAAGCAATTCACTTGTAAATTTAACTAGCTAAACTTTTGAATATTTCTTGTAACCTTTAATTTGTACAGGATAAATGCAATTAAGTAATAAGGTTTATTAGTGTAATTGAGTGTTTTTGAAATGTGCTATGTTCTGTACAGAGTATTATCCAGACTACTACGTTTTTGAAGAAGAGACAAAAAATGACACATTGGAGGATGATCTGGAAGAACTGGGTGAAGAAAAATTCTGATCAATAATTTGCAAGAAGTTGTACAAAACAGTCTGAATTGTGCTAGGCAAGATTAAAAATTTTGTTTTCTACACATATATTTTTATTGTATATTGTTTTTAATGGTGCTCAATAAATTTTCACTAGGAAAGTCGTGTAGGGATTTGAAGGCAGTATTTCAAAACATGAGAAGGTTTAAGCTATGGTTTTACGTTTTACTAATGGTTTTATCTCCTTTCAGTGTACGAAAGATGGTCAGATCGCTTAAAATACAAGTGTAGACTGCATAATTGTTGCATTTAAGGTGCATTCACATCTGCGCAACTTTGTGTGCACCTTGGAGGCATGCACCTATTGCACACAGTTGCAAGCACAGGCATGCAATGTTGAAGGAAGAGGCATGCTACAGACCTGTGTGCATGAGCTGTCATGCACAGATGCAAGCAGCTTCCCATCCCAGACGGGAAGCTATGTGCAACACAGGGACATTGTTGGCACAGCAGCTACAGCGCTCACCTCTCTCTGAGGCGAACCGGGTTCGATTCCCAGCGGGGTTGCTCTCAGAGTTTTGCATGTAGGAATAGTGCCGGGCAATGCAGCTCGTCGGCAGGTTTTCTCTGGGATCTTCCATTTACTCCGCCCTTTGCATTCTGGTGCAGCTCCATATGAACCTCATTTCACCTCCACTAGCTCTCAAGACTTTGATAAGAGCCACCCAAATCTCTCCACTCCACTACGTGCAACACTTGTGCACCTTCCACTGGTCGGGCAAGCAGTCTTTCATTTTTGGCTTGGTGGCATGGCTAATTGGCCAAATGACAAAAATTTGCAATTTGTTAGAGACCATTAGACATTCCCATGTTTGTGGATATCTAATTGTGTAAATTATAGAGACAACTAAAATGCATTGATAGTCTTCAAGTTCCTACAGAATAGATATGATACGGGGACTGAAAAATCTGTCCTTAGAAACAGTTGGTCCAACTAGAAGTAGAAGTGTACCAAAGTCTGTTGGACACACACAAATGAAGTTTTTGAATAGCTTGTTACTTGCCAACTTTATCTCTTCCACTACATGTACACTTAACTTCCTGCTTGCAAGATATGTATTCATTAACCCAGCACTTGCACTTTTTCCTTAGTGTTCCTATAAGAATAGTCCCAGATGTGACTGCAGCAGCAATAGCTACATTCAGAGTTAACGTCTTGACTGAAAGCTGCACATGTGTTTACTGCAGTAGTTGTGAATGAAAAGAGGCGTGTCCACAAAATTTCTTAGAAGCATGCGACTAGACCCATGCATGATCTTGCGCCTTGCAAATGCAGAAGCATACACACATGCACAGCAACATGCACAAGACGCACAGATGTGAATGCACCTTTACGTTGTGTTTAATGGTATTATTCAGATTAAAAGTAGTTTTAAAGTCTGGGTAAATACCTTTTTAGTAACTCCTTAAATATACATATGAGACAGATGTCGGAGATACATGATATGTGACTGCACATACGGGAACTACTGATATGTTTCTTAGTACTGAACATGAAAAATATGGCTATTATACTGATCCAGTTAGGTTATGGGCTCTTAAACCTTAAAATTAACAACAGCCATTAATTTTGGGTGGTCCCATAATTAAATAGGTGTGCTACAAAAGAGAGTTAAATACGTGTGGTAAAGCAAGGTTAATGTTAGTGGTGCATAGTTTAAAAAATTTTTTGTCATCATGTTTAGAAATTTCTTGCAAGTAGCTCAGTTGTTTTGGCAACTTCCTGCAGAATTATTTATATATGTTTTGACTGCCCCCGAGTGACTAATACCAACACCACCCCTGCTGAAACCAGGGTGGTAGCATGAGTGAACTAGTACGCAGCTGTGTAGTTTTATAGCAGTGGTTCTCAACAAGCGTGTCACACATCGGCGTGCACACAGGGTCTACCGAGTGTGGCCAGACTCACTGTAATGACTGGCAGATTCATTCATTTAAAATTATTCTTTGGAATTTATTTATTATTCTAGAATTCTAGCATACCTAAAAGTATGCTGGTCTGTATGTGATATAACTAATACCAACATGCAAAATTACTACATATAAACACTCTTTTGCAAAAAAAATTACCACCCTGAAGGTGCCATCGCAGAGGCACGTAAGTGGGCACAGACACATGACATGTTAGTATGTATACAGAAAATATCAAAATATTGTACCACAACAAGCATGCATTGCAAGGGATGAAAACATGCAGAATGCACTTTGTCTGTGTGCTATGGGTGGTACAACACCACACTGTCCATGATAAAGCCAGGCATGGAGGCATACAGACGTCTGACGTTTTCCTGAGGAAGATCCTGTCACAGCTTGTGCATCTGACCCTCCAAATCTGCCATAGTTGTTGCTGGCCAAAATTATCTTCCAATTTGGGCCCAAAAGTTTTTTATGGGTGAGAGGTCTGGGGACCTCGCTGGTCAAGGAAGCATGTTGAATTCACGAAGGCAAGCCAGGGATGCCCGTGCTGTAAGCGGCATTATCCATCTGGAAAATGGGGTTGTAAAACTCCAAATGGGGTTGTAAAACTCCATCAGGAAGGGGAGCACACATGGTTGCAGAAATAAATGTATTTTATAATAAAATATTCTTTAAGCTTGTCAGTTTTTAAAATGCCTGCTAACTTGTGCATTGGTGAGCTTTGAGGATCTGCCAAAAAAAAACATTGTGCTGTGAACGATAAAAGGTTGAGAGCCACTGCTGTCTAGGATACGTGAAACATTTAATAGATGATGTGTTCGTTTTTGCCCCTTTGGTGTGCACCCATAGAAATAAAATGTAAATAGCTCCAAACAGGCATGTTTTTGTGTTGGTGCATGGTCACGAGACAATAGACTGGGGAAAGTAAAAATTGTATAAGCATTGATTTTAATTTTTTCAAAAATGTCTAAAATGATTTGCTGTGTTACCGTAATGAAACTGTTAATGATCTGAAGTTAACGTTCACTGCTTTCCTGTAACATATCTCAGAGTAATGATAATTCCTGGAAGTTGAATGTTCAAGAATATACTCATTAACATTTGTAAAATTGTAGGGTGACGTATTATTTGAAGTGTTTAAATTACGGGAGTGTGTTGTTCCGAAGTCTGGAATGAGGTACAAGAATGACCTCTATTATACATAACGTATCTAGAATGTTGCCCAAGGAAACTTAGAGTCAAATGTTCAATATGCTTTTTATGGGTTGCAAATAAACATCATTCTGCCTTCATTCCCAAAAATAGTTCACAGATGTGAAGAAGGCAATGAGGAGGAAAAAAAACCTCCATTTTTTCTGGATTTCCATGGTTTTTTTTTAAAAGATGCAGTGAGCTAGTCCCTGAATGTATTTGTTCATTGGGTGAAGACGTCATGAGGTGTTCACTCATATTCTATTACAGTGACGCATGATGTCGAGTGACTGACGATGACATCACGGTCGGGCAAGGTTTTGTGTGTCAGTCAGACACACGGGCGATATGCTTAGCTGGCCTTGCTGGCTCCTAACAGAACCTTGGCTGGTGAATCTGTACATATAAGTTAAAAAAATATAACTCTCTTCTACACTGACGATCTTGCGACATCATGTATCATCATCCTTATCAACATCATAGTTCACACTTCAAATATTACAATACACTTTACGTTGATAATAAGACCTTCTGGTGCGATATTGTCATCGTGGCATATTGGACGTTATCCCTAAGGAAGCTCTCTCTAGTCGCTACACCAAACCTAAGGTTTGATGCAGGGCGATAAGTTGTCTGTATACTTATCTGAGCATAATCTCAACAGAATCTGAGAGTAACAGCACTCTTGCACTTAACATGGAACTAATGCAATTTTAGCGGAAAGTAAACTAGATATAAGCCATATTTCGTGCAGCTGTTATCTCCCAAGGCTTATAAATTGGTGAACATGGCAGCGCACAGTAATACTACTGTGCTAATGCTGCTCCTGCTTTTCCCTAGTGGGCTGATATCTATGAGTGATAAAAGACACAGTGACCCTAGAATCAGCACTCAGAGGTTTGATAGTAAACGTGTTTATTTCGTGAGGAATAGACACGGTGGCCCGTACTACCTCCGGACTAATCATAAACTGAAACGGAAGTAGACTACGAATACCAGGTGAAGGGGAGCTGGGTCTAAACTGGACAAGAGCAGATGAGGCTAGGTAGCTATAGTACTAACTGACCCTAACTAACTCGATGCTGTTGTCCAGAAGGGACTTGGGTGGCACTACCAGAAGGGTAGTGCTTGTTGAAGGGGGTTGAAGACTTCTTTAGGGGTTGCTGGTGAAAGTCTGGAAGAGCTTCTTGTAGGTCGCGAAGATGTTGGAGTTGGTAGAAAGCTCCAGCACACAAGATGGTGGAGCGAGCTGCTGAGAATGAACTGCCGTTCTGCAGCGGTGCATGGTCATATATTCCACCTGCCTGCGGGCTGTTCTGACGTGCGGGGGTGAGTTCCTCCTCCGTGGGCAGAGTTGCGCTCTTGGGTGCCATCTCTCGGTCCGTGGTGAAAGCAGGTGTCTCTGTCATACTGGTTTGCATCTGCTGCGCGAGCTCAGGCGTTTAGCTGGTCCGCCTGGCTGGTTTCCATCACACGTGGGGGGTTGGCTAGACGTCTGACATAAAGGGGAAACGAACTTGTCTGACGTGTCTGTGGGTGCCCCTGCACCTAAAGGCGTGCTGGTAGGTTCTGGTAGCAGGTAGATTCCAGGTACATACCCCGCTTGGGGTGACGTGATGACACTTGAAGATGAAGCAAAGTCGTTTTTAAATAATTGTCAGAGTGCATCACGCGTCAACAGCATCAGGTTAATATGGTAGGACATGATGGCTTTTACGATCAGTCACATCTGCCACCAGAGGTGGCTCGTCTTCTCTCGCCAGCACTGTAAGAAGCGGGTGCTATTGCTGTGTTACCAACCAATCAAACCGAACATTAAATACCTAACTAGTTTACTTAATTGCAGGGCACTCCATGGTAACATGAGTAGACTATGTATATATAAGTATTTATAAGTAATTCATAATGCACCTTTTACATGGTGTCACTGTGGTGATTGAAATAGTTTCTGCCTCATAAACAGCAATTTTCTGTATCAGAGTGTCATTCCAGGGATATGGTAAAACTGGAAAAGACAATAAGAAGGAGCCAATCAAGGTTATTGCATGCTGCATTTCCTTTTGTGGTCAAGCAAAGTTTACAGCAGTGAAAATCTAGAAGTCTGATGAAATCTTGTATAAATGGAGGTGGCTATCCAGGTGATGTTTGATTAAGAATTTCAGTGTTTTAGCTTCATTGTTTGGTACCCAGACACAATATACGCTATTAACAGTAAAATAAGCATTTTTGAAATCAACCTTCGAGAAAATCACTGCTCTTAATGGCATATACTCTGCTGTGGAGACAGGCATTTAGGCTCCCAGTTAAGTTGGCAGCAAATTAAGGAAAAGAGTCGTAAGCCTTGCAGTAGTTTAGCGAGTTTTTAATGTTTTAATTTATGGCAGATCAAATTGGTGTTTTCTTTTTTTTTTAGTTTGTACACATACGAGTATGAATTGCCATATCAGTAACACATTAAGGCTCCTTACAATTTCATGTTTTCGCTTGACTGATGCATGAATAAAATCATTAGGCCAATGGTAACCTAAATATTTTACATATGGTTGAATAAAACAAACTGAGGAGGAAAGTAGATCTTAAGTAGGGCTTTCAAAAGTGCTCAATTAACCATGAACAGACAATACGAGCAAGTGTCAAACTGAACCTGGCCTGTAGATAGACTCTGTGTACAGGAGCATGTCACTGCGCACCCCACTGTGTGACTACTGTAGGTGTGTGACTTTGGGAAGTGTGAGTTGGGCAAGCTGCCTCCTATGCTGCCATCAAGGGTTTTCTTGTGCTTGCCTTCTGTGAGTTGCTGCACTAGCATAGCGCAGAGGACTATGAAAAGCCGTGAAGCTAGCCCCTTTACGACTTTCTCCCTGACAGGGTTAGCTTTTTAAATATGCAGCATGAAGTTCAGGGAAGTGCACTTTGATAACTGTTCACGTGTGTTCCAAGGTTCTGTTTTTTTCCTTTGGGTCTTGTACTTAATGGAAGAAAGCAACTTTATTAATTATAATTCATTGTGGATGCAATATATCTACTTAAAGAAACAGCCATGTGGAAACTACATAGAAGAATCTGGTTACAAGCAACTGGATTTCTACAGCAATCCTGGTGATATGGCCTCATAATTTGTAGTGCAACTGTTAAAATAAGTACTAGTACAGTAATTTAAAAATAATACTATATGGTTACAGAGTGACAAGAATCATTTCTGCAATTCTGTACATGTGGTATTTATCTTGTATGACAAAGCATCTTTATCCTGATATTACTTAACTATACTTACCTTTAGTGATTTGTCTGTATCTATAACAGTCAAGTTGTTATAACAATTATATTGGTCCATTACCTATTAACATCTTAATAAAAACAAGAAATCATTAAAGCAATATTTAAAAGCTGTCACTTTCTCAGACGAACCTAAAGTTATTTTGGACTTTTCTGTCAAGTTTGATGGAATCATAGTTATAAAATTGTGCACACACACACACATGCACACACAGAGAGAGATAGAAAGAGGTGTTTTATATATACGTAGAGCACCCCTCAACCGGAATCGTTGGGGGAAGGGCTATTCCGGTTGTGGGAAAATTCAGGATATGGGAAATTAGGGTGGGATGGCGTGAAAAATAACACATTTGTAGTCTAAACTCGTATATATGTGGCACATAATTTTAACTTAAGAAATCGATTAGTGTAAATTATTAGTTTTATCCTTAAAGTTACAAAAACCATTTTAAAAAACACTACATACTGTTTATGAAAATGTGAGTCATAAAACTCCTGGCGTTGCATTAATGACCTTCATTCACAACCTGCTAGCGGGGGTTCTTATCGCTTTGCACGCGTGGCTGCGTGAGTAAGCGAGGACTGGAGATACTCTAGGGCTGCAGCGGTGACACCATGTTACTGTTTGTGTTGACGTGCAACTGATATAACTTCCCAAAGTATAGTCAATTCCATGGATAGTATTTACCTTACTGCATGGCACGTTGGCACAATATACATTTAGAAGAGCAGGACTGATGTATAATAGACAAAGTTCACAAAATACTGTATTTCGGCATGTATACATATATACAAAAGTTTTATTTATGCGGAATAAGCGCTGTTGCCACTTTTCAGCAGGCGGAGGCCAGGCGGCGCAGCAACGATAACACTCAACGGCAAATTAATTAGTTTGACGTTAACATAGTTTGCTGTTGCTGCACTAGCACGATGAAGCCCAGCAATATTTACGGGAATACAAAAATTCAGTGCAGCCTGTACATGAAATATTAATTATCCCTAATTTTTCATAAAAACTTTTGGTGCGGTCTGTACATGCCAAAATACGGTACATTTACACTAACACGTTAGAACACTATATTCTGAAAGTCACACCACTAAAACCAAAGGCATGTGTCGCACATTGCCATTAGTCACTGTCACTTGTGTCATTATGCAGCGTAGCTGTGTCACTTGGGCCGGCTATCTCTTCATCCTGCAGCTTGTTTACCAGCTAGCGAGCATGTACAGTCTGGTGTGAGCAACGAAAGACCTCTCGCAAGTGCGGGAAAGTTATGGCATAACTTTGCGACATTTGAATTTTTTTGGAAAATTAGTTCCGGATATGGGGAGTTCCGTTTGAGGGAATTCCGGTTAAGGGGTGCTCTACACACACACACTCTCTCTCTCTCTCTCTCTCTCTCTCTCTCTCTATATATATATATATATATATATATA
>NQII01000030.1:1273563-1293983 GCA_002778355.1 Clitarchus hookeri | reverse complement strand
CTGGACACAACACGTGTGCAGCTGGAAATGGCTGGCCTCTCACTTCACAGTTTTTAGTTTTCACCTGACAGAATCTTAAACTAAACACAATTGATTCAATCTGGAAAAAAAAAAAGTGGTATTATGGTAGGTGATGAAACAACGGTAAAAATGACATGAATCAACAAGTACTTAAATTAACATGATCAATCAAGGCGACTGCCATACATTAAATATACATAATTTATTGCAGAGAGCTAAAAGCATTTATCACCACAGATTTTTTTGTTTTATTTTCTTCCCCCTCCCCTTCTCTCTCTCTCTCTCTCTCTCTCTCTCTCTCACTCTTTCGCTATACTGCTTTAAAAAAAGTCAAAATGAAAGGAAATTCTACTTCTTCACTGTGTCTTTATAAACATTAAATAATGGCGTACTGCCATCAAGGGCATAGAATGCACATTTTTTCGGTAGGGTGTCCATCGTTTAAAGTAACTTTGTTACACTAACCCCCCACCTTCTTATTTTATGCACTTGCAAAGGAAACATTGCTGGAAAAAATTTAACGTTAAAATTTTTTTTTTAAATTTTGTTGGCAAACAGAATATAATTTTATTGATTCCTAAAAATTATTTATGTCATAATATTGGTGCTTGTATCACACCCAGTTAGCATTAGGGAGTAATTAATAACTTATTGCCACTGATCTTACATTATCATCTATTAAAATCACTCGATTATGTTTGTTACATTAAAAAAAAATTTGTTTGCAAAATTTTCTTCTCAAAATTAAAAATGAATGAGTCTAGTTAACAACTTCAATTTTACTGAACATAAAAATTGAATTAAATATTGCATTATTTTTTCAAAATCAAATTTCAGGATATCTATCGGTCATGACAGTAATGAAAGTCATGAAAAAATAATGAAATTGAGCAGGTGGTCATGAATTTGTCTTTTTTGCATCAGTCTAATGTCCACCTGATTGTCGAATGACATTGATGTTCCGTGCTACATGGTAAAGGGTGAAATCACAGATAATTTTTTTTAGGACCATGCATCCATCAAAAACATATGTTTTACACTCACAGACAATAAAATTTGCGCACCTAGAATGGTAGTCATTGTACCATGCATTGCCAAGGTCATGAACTTAACTGAAGATGCCATGAAAAAAGCATTGAATAAATCATGAATTTGGTTCATTGGATATCAGTAGACATACTGAATTTAAGGGGCTTACTGTTAATTTAACTAATACTCTGTATGTTGTTTGGCTATCACCTATCCTTGTCTTCATGTTGAAAGACAGGAAGATGTTTCAACATTAAATAGTAGTGTAAATCCTCTTAGCCTGCATTGTCTTGTGATGCTCATTTCATGTGGAATGTGTATCTTACAATATGATTGACATGATAGAAGTAATAATAGAAACTTAAATGAATTGATATTTTAAGAAGATGATACAAAAGTAATGGTAAACCAGAACTTCAATATAAGTAAGGTGGGGGAGGGTCCAATGGGGTCATCAAAATTCCACTAAGGGTCCTAATAACCTCGGTGGAGATCCGGACCCCACAGCCCCCTTGGCTTCTATGTCTATGACTGCCTAAGTACACAAAAGACCAGTACACAGACCACAGTACACAAAAGACCAGTACACAAAAGACCAGTACACAGACCACAGTATACAAAAACACCAGTACACAGAAAATGATGCACAAAAGACCAGTACACAGACCACAGTACACAAAACACCAGTAATTAGACCACAGTACACAGATTACAGTACTTACACAAAAGGTAAGTACACAGACCACAGTATACAAAACACCAATACACAGATTACAGTACACAAAAGACCAGTACATGGACCATAGTATACAAAACACCAGTACACAGACCAAGGCACACAAAACACCAGTGCACAGACCACGGTACACAAAACACTAGTACATAGGGCACACAAAACACCAGTACACAGACCACGGTACACAAAACACTAGTACATATGGCACACAAAACACCAGTACACAGACCACGGTACACAAAACACTAGTACACAGACTATGGTACACAAAACACTAGTTCACAGACCACGGTACACAAAACACTAGTACACAGACTATGGTACACAAACACCAGTACACATACCAAGGCACACAAAACATCAGCACACAGACCAAGGTACACAAAACACCAGTACTTAGATGACAGTACACAAAACTGCAGTACACAGTCCAGCATACATATAAAGTTTCTTTTCTTGATAACTCGTCTATTTTTGTTTGTGTAGATCTTCTAGCATTTTGCCACATATTTTCATCCGTAGCATGGCGTCTAATCTTATATTTAACAGCTATAAAGCAATTGTCATGTGTTCATGCAGTCATATTTTTGCCTAAGAATTCAGTGGTTTTAATTGCAAGTTAGATTAAATAGTTACAAAAAAGTATGGAATTAAGTAGCAATTTACCTATAACATTTACTGTACTTTAGTTCATGCAACATACTGCTTGTTTGGTCCTGTACAGTAACATATTTCCAATATGCATGCCATTTGATGTAACTTCTGTTGCTAATCACTGTGGCTCTGTTCTGTTCTTGTTAGTATTTGAATGTTTGTGGTGTTGATTTGCCATTTTGGTGTGGGTTGATTGATTTATTTTTATGGTGGGTAATCAATTATACAATAGAATAGAATTTCAAAAGTAAAATTGCATGTGAACTTTCTTCAGTTAATAAAATTATGTGTGAAGAAATGGCAAGAGACGTGCCACTAGGCTAACAATATTATCTATGGAGACAGATGTATGAACCTTGGATCGGGTATTGAAGAAAGTGGAGGGTTGGTGTATAGGAATGTTTGCTTTAGAGTCTAGAGTACAGATGGTAGTGGAGTCTAGCGTACAGTTCATTGAACAAACAAAATTTTCCTGTCTCTACCAATAAGGAAACAGCATAAGTAAGTGTACAGAAGTGAAATGGTGTGAGTGTTTCTTTTGATATAGATGTACCCATTCGCTGATTGGCTTGCACGAGAACTCTAAATATTTCCTATTGGTTGGACTGCCATCATTAGCGGTCTTGCTAGCTTTGCATACCGTTGCAAAGCAGCTGCAACAGTGCTACAGAAATCCTTAGCTACCAGCTACAGTGCAAACACTGCGATGTAGAACACACAGGCCTCACCTCCAACACTCTCACACAGAGAATGAATGGTCACAGAGCAGACATCAAACAGGCTGTCGCTGGTGTAAGCTGTTCACGGTAAACTGGGCACTTTCGAATGTTCTGCCCAAGATCTACTTGTACGCACATTGTATATTTTTCAAACATATGTAAAATTAACATTGCCATAGGCCTCATCCCTCCATCGTTACCAACTTCACTGGGTGCATGCCAGTTTGTGTACTTATTAAAATATATGCAAATGGGGCCAGTGACATTTTTCAAAGAAGTGCGCAACTAAACATGACCAGCATATGACATTAACTTGCAGATGCCAATTACTGCACACGCAGTCTGCCACTTTCAAGCAATATTTCAGGAACTCAAGACACTGGGAACTAGCTCATCAAGTCATTACTAAATCCAGGAAACCACCAGGTCTCAATGTCAGATATTGCCATTGCATAGTTACACTTTCCATAACAATCACCAGACTGTCACAGCTGTAACTGCTGCATCGTTTGTATTTACCTGCTGCACCCTAGTTTGCAGCATGGCCATTACACTCGCCAGTAACAATGTTCAATCCACCAGATTGCAGTGCGCAATAACTCGCAGCCCTATGAAGCTAGCCTAACCAGTAAAACGTAGTGACCATGCATCCATGCAAAAAATGTGTTGTCCCTCTATTTACCTGTGTGTGTTCCTGTCGATAAGTACCACCCTGTAAGTACTAGTACATCTATCTCTCAAGATAGATTTGTGTGTACACTATTTTGAACCAAATAACCCTTGTTGTTGTGTTGAATTGTCATCATCTTAAATATCATTATATCTTTACAAACTAGACTCAACAATCTCTTTTAGACATTATTTTGAAAATCTACGAGAAAAGATATGGACCAATGCCAAGTTAGTTTTGTTGGTTTGTTTGTTTTTTACTGCCATACTATCTCAGATAAACCAATCCAAATTTACCTTTTCCCAGCCAGAGTTGGTGTACTGTATTAACCTACATATCCTGCTATTGAAATATTTAAATTTGGCACCACCTTCTGTCATTTTATACCAGAAAAGTTTCTGTTTTCCAGTGTCAGTTGCTGACTGTATCCATAGGCTACTAAGGAATGATATGTAGGTGAGAATCTAACTTGTAATGAGATATTATGGTAACCAAGTTTTGACTACAGTAATTTTCCACCTTGACCATCTTTTCTTACTTAGTGGAAATATGCTTCTCTGAAAAATCCGTTACTTGCTATGACAATGATGCTATAATGCTCCATTATATAGACTGAAGAGTCTATGTTTCAGCAACCCAGTAGTTGAAGAGGAAATTGTAACTCTTTTCCTAAAAGAACTGCAGAGCGTTTCATGTGTTTCTTTATTTTTATCTAATACGTTCATTAAAATTAGTGACATGTTAAAGGACAGGAATCACATTTCTGAACCTCTTTGTGACAGGAAATTGCAAATGTAATTTCTGTCGACAATTTTTTCTACCAAACCACGCTACATTAATTATTGGTATAGTACATCAAATATTGATTTTAATCTTTGTTTTGTTACAAGTGAAGTGCAGCTTTACTTAGTTCAGAAATTGTGTTATGCATGAAGTAAACATTGAAGTTGGGTAAGAGAATCCTTTCTTGTTACAGCACATTATTTTATACCTTTTCCACTCATTACATGATTTTTTTGCAGCGGGTAGTTCCCCTGAGCACGACACAATATCATTCAAGATTTACAATGTTTCCGAACCGTGCGATGAGAAAATCAACCTCTATTTGCTGCAACAGCAGGAAGACATTCTCCAGAAAGGTGTTTTCAAGTCAGACTCGCCAATCAATGGAGCAAGGTTGGTTAAGCTACAGCCAAGTTTTTTTCACAGGTCTACAAGATCTGATTTAATTGTTCTGTGTCTGCTTGTGGTAATTATTTTCATTTTATTTCTCTCCCCTCCTCCGATCATTATGTTATTAAGTATAGTACATAGCAAGTCAATTATTTTATCATTCTTAAAATAAGGTGCTGCTGTGGCAGAGCGATTATCCTGCTTGCCTCCCAACAAGGCGAACCGGGTTCAATCCCCGGCCAGGTCACCGGATCTTCGCATGTGGGAATTGTGTCTGACGATGCCATTGTTCAGCGGGTTTTTTCGGGTATCTGCTGTTCCCCTTGCCCACTCATTCCAGCGCCGCTCCATACTCACCTCAATCATCATCATCTGCTCTAAAGACCTCGCTGTTTAGAGCCGCTCAAAACTCTTCACTCACTCTCACGCATTCATAAAATAAAATAAATTATGAATTTACATAATTACTATATACAATAACACTCTGAAGTGTGATTGGTTTATACACGATACAAAAAGGGGTTGTAAGAAATTACATCCCCCCCTCCCTTCCCAACTGTTAACTCAGTTGTGCAGTTCCGCATGGCTGGGATTCAGGAGGTTGGATACACGCAATAAATCCAATTAACCAGACTTTGCGACCACTGTTGGTATACAATGGACTCGCAATGTACCGAAAATAAATGTACCAATAAACTGTAACCACAATTAATTTTCAGTGGTCCTGGCAAAATTTATATAAATAATGATAGAATTACCTCCTTTTATCATTTACGGGGTATTGAATCGATTGAAATATCTGTCGGTACCGTCACTTAAGATTTCCTGCAACAATTGTTTTTAACCCTTTCATTCCCACATTAATTTGTAATTTATAGTGTTGCAAACTAATTTTTTTGTGGTGGCAAATAACTAGTTTTGTTATTATGTCCAATAATCTGTAGGCTTTGTGTTCTGTGATCTGTGATATGAACCAGTCATAGTGTAGAGCAGTTACCCACAGGAAAGATCACTGAGCACTTAGCCTTGCAGTGTACAGTACCTGTCAAATACAATCTTCCTGCGCAGCTGAGACAACCCATAGCAGGGAAGCCGGCTTCCCTGCCGCCCCGAGAGATGGCAGCAGAGTTCGGCTCTGCCTACAGAGGGAGGAGCTACCCCCGCCACCCACAAGCGCAGGTTCTGCACCACCGCAGAACTGCAGTTCACATCAGCAGCTCACCTTCGCCCAAGTCGTGCCAAGGCGTTCTGCTCTGTTTGCTCTCTACCGCTCTCCTCACGAGAGACCAACAGTTGATCTCCAGCTACCAACATCGGACTTCTTTCTGCACGTGTTGCAGCCCCAGAAGTCCCCCCCCCGCCACTTAACAGTTATCATTCCCGTCAACACCCACACCCTATACTTACCCCTAAGTCACTTGAGGACTCCCACTTAGCTTAAGTTAGGGTTTAGTTGTTATCACTGCTACCTAGTTGTTGCTCTGCACTCTTTTGCTTGCCCTTCAGGTCAGGCTCTTCAAGCCGACAGGCATCTTCACCTGTCGTTAATTACCTTCCGAGAGTTAATCTGCGCTCAATATTAGTAGGAGAGTACGGGTCACCGTGTCTTATCCTGGAGAGAATGTAAAAGGTTTCCAGTTTAACCATCGTGTGCACTTCCTTGAGTGAACTGAGATTAGTCATCCCCTGTAAGCATCACCCATAAAGGAGAGGCAGGAAACCACTGATTATTACTGATTTTGCTGATCTTAGGTGTAGGAGTGTGGCCTGTCCCCTAAAAAGTACTCAATGTACATCACAAGACACAATGCATTAGACGGCCACCCATACTGTGGACCAGGCGCGTAAAGGTACCTGGTGCACATGTACGGTAGAGCCACAACCATTAGCAAGACACACGGCAAAGAGGCTAGATTCCCCTTGTTAGCTAACCTACTACCACCACAGCGTATAAACTCGCTGGAGGGAGTACCAGGCCTCGCAAGGAAGGATCTACTCCTTCCGAATCACACTCTAGCTATGGTTATTGTTGCCTGCCACCCCGTTGGGGACGTGATCTGTAGAACCTAATTCTTTGGTAAATGCCATTCACCCACAGGAGGGGTAGTAAGTGGAGCGATAAGAAGGCAGCTGCCATCCTCACTGGTAAGCAAGCGTTGATTAAACAACCTGANAACGAGCTAACGCTGCCCACCAACTGTTGATGCCTCACCTCGCAGTTACCCCTAGTCACAAGAGTTTAGACCCCTGGTAAAGCTCCCCGGGGCTGTACACCCAATCATCAAGATCCTCCGCCTAGGCCTACCCTTAGACCTAGGCATTGAGCGCATCGACAACCTAGTCGCAGCTCCACCAACCAGCACTAGTGGGCTGACAGCCCGCCAGCCGCAGCCGAACAGGTCTCCCTGCAAAGGCGTCCAACAGACGCCGTCGCCATCACCCAGCCGGGCCAGGAGGCCCGTCATTGGACCAACGTTGACGAGCATCCGTCGACCGGCTGTTGGAGGTAAGCCAGTGGCTCCGCCAACACCCCGATATTGCAAACCAGCTCTAGTACAGATCGACTTCGTGCCAAACAGGCGGCCTAATAACCCGATGCTCTATAAAGGCACCATAAAGGCTATGCGCCATGTCTTACAGACCCGGCCGCATTAGGGTTTGTAAACATCTTTTACCTGTGCGTCTGATCTAGCACAAACTAAAAACAACTTCTGCTGAGGCACTGACGTGTTCCTGTCCATAGACCATTGTGCGTCAATATATACATTTTGGAATTACTGATTTTTTAATGGTTATTAAGAATAACTTAGTAACTTACTAAACTGTAATATTTGGTAACTTAATTGGTATCTTTGATTGTTCTTATGATTATTAATCAAATTGGTAATCAGTAAAGTCATATTGATGCACCGCTAGAAACAAATATTCTATAAGTATCCCCATAAGCATTTCTCGCATAAATTGTTTGCTCCTTTTTCACCCACATTTTTATTTTTGACATTTAATTTGCATAGTTTGGTTCTCAGTGTTTTAACCTTATCCTTTCACCAATTTTTTATTTTATGCCTGCATAATACTCTTCTTGACAGTTATCATTGCTCTAGTTTGTTCTTCAGTAGGATCTGCTTGGAAACAGAAGTACCTTGTTTAGTAAATATTTTTCTGTGCATCATGTGATATAGGCAAGTGACACAATTATTACAATTGTGGTAAAACCACGGTAAATTTTTGACTGAAGTTTAAAATTCCCTATACTTTTAAATTGATTTATTTTGAGGTTTTTATGGTATAATGCCTTTAAGCGCTCATATTTCATGAATGCTGGTTGGCGAGATGGCAGAAATTTCTTCAGATGTGTATGCTTCTTTTTTCTCTTGTTTATCATGATTACTGTTTGAGTGAAGAGGCTCAGTGATTACATACTGGACTCTCATTCAATAGGACTGAAGTTCAATTCCCAGTTTGGATATCCCAATCTGGGTTTTCCTTTTTTTATACTTTACATCATTTTGTAATTTTTACTGAGCCCTTAAAAAGTGTGGACAAATTTTGACTTTCAAGAGCATTAGTGACATGTTCTTGGTCCTTAAACTGGGCTTTTACCAGAAGGACGTTCAAGAATGCTTCAATCAGCATCATTCCTAAAATTCCAGAAGTAAAATTCTTTAGGATACCAGCTTGCAAAAAAATTCTTGCGGCGAGAGCTAACTTGCCATTCCTGGCAATCCTTGAGGCAAAGTCATCCACCAACAAAGCCCTCTCGTGGTACTGTCAACACAGAGTTAGGGATGATGTGAAGGTACTTTGTTGATGAGTCCTTCCCTAATCAGCAGGCTGCTTCTCCACTGAGAGATTGCTGGTCGAAACCTTTGAATGGAAATCCCATGAAGTTCTGATTGGCTTGCACTTTGATGCACCTGCACTTTGATGCACCCTGTGCGACATCTGTTACCCTTTTGAGCCTCCACCTTGACTGCATCCCCCTCATGCGCCTACGCCATGCCACCACCAGCCTCTGCATCATATCCTCCGTCACCCACATCAGAGCCCTACTTCATATAAATACACATCTACAAGTTACAAGCTACAAGCAGCATTTTCACAATTGTAAAATTGATGCCTTTCATAAAGAATATTTTCTGACTTGTGGATGTTGGCACGCTGATAAAAAAAAACTTTCAAGGCTGTTAGTCACCTCGGTTTGTTTATGTTGCTTTTATATATATATATTTCTTTGTTGTTTTAAAATTAATGTTATATGCGGATTAATAAATGACCTCAGAAATATCTAAGTAAATTTCAAAACAGCAGGTAAATATAAACTGATATTTAAAATATTAAACAACCTTTCCCCGTTGGTCGTGTATATGTTATGTCAAAACACATACGTATAAATGAAAACAGCAGTAAATTCTCCAGTCTGAAAACATTCATACAGAGCTTTTTGTTACATTTGAGTAATGTGCAAAACCAATGTTTACATTCTGAATTTGTATAGTACGGTAATATATTCTCTGTACACATTATTGTGTGAAACAGTGAAAATTTATTGGGTTCAACGTATTTACACACACAAGAGTTTTAGGCCTGCTGCTACCTGGTCCCAGGCAACCTGCACTGCATTCATCCCTGATTGAATGTAACGCAGGATGGCGTCCTGCCCTCCAGACCACCTGCTAGGCCTTGCACCTCACGTCAGCGCATCAGCATGCACGGCGCGCACGAGTGCACGACGCTCTCGGGCAAGTTGAGTGTAATGCAGTGCAAGTGTGGCCAAGGCGGTGTCTCATTCCCCCCGCCTCCTCCCCGTCGCCTCTCTTTCGGGAAAGCTAGGCGCGGAAGGGTTTTTTTATCAGCGAAGTAGCAGGGCAGATTAAAAGTTTATTGGGCTTATTTTCCAAAGAGACGCAAGGACGCATTTAAGACGCGAGAGGGACGCCACTGAAGTGTTTTTCCTTTTCATTAATATTCACGAGTCCATGGCTCAGCCTGAGTAATCACCTTGCCCCGTGCTTGATTACTGAGCTGGGAGAAAGACGGTGGAAACAACTGCCTTTGCCAACATGTTTGTACTGAGTTGAGAGAGAAAGCTGGCCACAGAGGAGCCAGTGCCACCTCTGCACCGAGCACGTGGACACAACAGAAGACCACCAGCACAGCAAAGGGATATCGACCAGGCTGCTTCTTAGCATCTCGGACCATTTTCTCTTTTGCCCTCCCACACCACCAATGTTCCAATCTGCCACCTTGTGACCTCTGCCGTAGCAGTTTGTTACCTTCCCTACTGGTTCGCCACCCCCAAAACCCTCCTTCTGCATTACAGGTGAAATTCCTGTTAGTCTAATTTATCCAACAGTGTGTATTTTTGCTTGTAATGAAACAGGCTACATCTTGTAAAGGCTGTCCAAGGTCCATGGAAGAGGAACAAATGTGCAAATGAAAAAATTAAAAACAAGTAGTTTTTGGATTTTTTAAATTATATTCATAATTGACGTCAATAAAGATCTATAAACCTTAACCCATTCAGACCCAGTGTACACAATTGTGTCCATTACGCACGTGTAGGTAATTTTTGGTCTGCACTGCACACTGCAAAGCTCAATGACCAATGATCTTACCTGTGGGTAAATGATTCACAAACCGTCTCACTGGTTTGTGTCATAATTGGTTCATATAACTGTAGCCAAACATATAGCTTATTTGGTTGTAGCAACGTAACAAGTGTTGAGTCAACTTAAGTACAGCACGCATCATAACATTTTTTATTTGCAAGACGTGAAATTGTAAATTAAAGTGGGTCTGAAAGTGTTAACATGCCAGTTGTTGAAGTAAATTTATCAGTGTTTTCATCCAACACATCATTAAGGTGTGAGATGTTATTATGGGCAACATGATAAATGAGGTTTTGGTTGGACAACCTAAAGGTCTCCCAGCCAAAGGTGCCTGAGTTAGCTGTCCGCAGCCCTTATTATTACAATTTCCTTTGCTATAAACTTCCATGAAGCCAGAAAGTGTTTTCTGAATTGAATTCTGTGATCTTCTAGGCCGTTTTCAGTGCGGCTCATTCCTCACACCAACCTTCTGCTGCTGGTGGTAGACGCTCTGAGGCAAGGCACTCAGAAATGGATAAGTGTTGCTCCCCATGAAATCCGCTACAACAACACTGAGTACCCGTGCCAGAAAGTGTTTCTGAACAGTCTTCCAAGGCGAAGGTTACTGGCTTGCTACGCTGAACATCCTGAGGTATGTTACGTTATTTGAAGATTGCAATTTGCTTCTGCATATTATAACTGTTTGGTAAGGCAGGATTTACAATAGCATGTTGCGTCCGTCCGTCATCCGCCCGTCCGTCATACATTCGTCCGTCTCCTAGCCGAGCGATTTACAACCAAACTTCGTACATCCGTCGTAAGTTCATTGCTGCAAGCTAATAAAAACAAAAATGTTTACAATTAGGAAAAAAATTCTCCATAAAAAGTGAGAATTTTTGGCGGTATTGTGTTTTAAATATCCAAAACGCACATAAACATACGTAATGGAAATTAACTGATGTAAAAAAAATTTTAAATAGCATATTAAGCATGATTTTATTATTTCTACTATTGCACAAAAGGAGCTCATGTTTCCAAACGTAGTTATCAATTAATCTCCAGGAAAAATAAACTTCATTTCTTTTTACAGTGACATAAGCAAACATATGAAAACAAAAGACAGCTACAACAAAACACTGCAACTAAAACAAAACACTGCACAGCCTTGTACAGAACTCTGGATCAACGAGTAACAAAACGTGGAAGTTAAGAAGGGGTTAATTTCATCCGCTCGTCCGTCAAAAGTTAAAGCTTGGCAAGGTTTTGACAGACGGGCGGATAGAATTAATGGCCACCTCTGATTGGCTGTTGGTCACGCGATTTACAGACGGATGATGGACGGACGGACGCGACAGGTTGTTGTAAATCCTGCCTAACAGTGAACCAGTTGTGCAACAGATGTTACTTTTCATTTGAATGGGGAACATTATTTCTTTGGCTAGAAGTATGGGATAAATTTACTGTAACACAACAATAACACTTGGATTATACTATTACACCCCGCTTAAGATGTAAACCACATTTCATAAACGTTATATAACTTTTATCATACAAACTTGACAAGATGTAAAGTATTGCGTATGTTTCACAATTGTTATTGCTTGAGTCAGTGTTTGTTCTTATGCAATGTTGGTAATGTGTATGTTTTTACTCATTTAATTTTGCATATTTTGGTAACTCTACCTCTTGGTATAGTAAAAGGGACAGCAGTTCTTGCCAATGGATGAGTAGTCTGTAGTTAAACATTTTAAATCTGTCATCCGTACCCATTCATACGTTAAACACGTAATAGGTCAGGAATTTGGCAGATTCTGAAAATGAGCGAAGGAAAGTTGTTGAGCATTAACTAGTGGCAAGTTGTAGTAGTGTGTAAGTAGTGAATTCCTAACTGCCTACAACAACAACTGTGGAGGGAAACAACGAAGCTAGAGCAGTTGCTGACATACAAAATTTTGTAGCTAACTGGGTATAACTTTTCAGTTTGGTCTATTTGAGTGAAAGCCATACGTGTGACAATAAAAATCTAGCATGTTTCTATGCAAATTTACATGGGCAAACATGAGAAACTGAAGATTATCAAGTGCAGCTGAAGAAGCCGGATATGGTACCACTCACGAGGTTTTAACTCTGGTTGTTTGTGACTAGTTTGTCAAAGATCTTTGGATGTGTACTACAGTAAAAAACTGTGGCTAATATTAGAGATTATGCACACAGGATTCAACCTGGTATCATACCACTGTGCTTGTGTAACAGTACACAAATGAGAAGTCTGAAATAATTTATTTTAATATGAGTTAATTAAAATAGATGAACAATAGAGAAATTGTCTGTGTAAAGTTAACATATTTTTGTCATATGGTACCTAGAAACAGTTAAAATTTTAAGCCCAGAAAGTTTGTAAACCTGAGAAGCACTGTTGATATGCCTAAAAAGTTTTACATATTGCACATCTGGAATGTTATAACAAGGAAGGAAGGCAACCCGGTAACTACAGGAAAATATAAATGCCATTGGTATTAAGTCTTCAAGTCAAAAATATGTAAAATAAAAATCTATGCCTCAAACTATCTTAATTTATATGGTAAGATGTGTGTTCAGACAATAAATCAAAATTATATGTTTTGGCTGGCTGCAGAAATACAGGTAAACTACAGCCATGTACATCCATATGCAAAAAAATTAAGCACTCTTAATTTCTACTGTAATAAGATTGAGGAAGATCTGCCATCTCCTTGTGCAATTAGTAAGCAACCACCCTAAGAAAACTCCGAGGAAATAGGATAATAAATATTATCTTATAGAGCACCATGACAAATGGAAGTTAACGTAGTGTATAGAATTTCCAGAAGGTTCAGAGGTTATGTAGATATGCAAAAAAAAAAAAAATTAAAAAAGTGTGACATTTTTAATCGATAAAATGCTTGCCTTGGTTGGCAGTACAATTTAAAATCAGGTGTGTGGCACACATGTAAGTGCAAATTATCTTTTGAAAGGTGTGCTATTGGTGTGTCATTATGTTTGTGTTGGAATGTATGACAGGAGATGATACAATTGTACAAGATATTCCCCAGAAATTGTGCAGCACTTAAGAATTGTTTAGGGAAGTGTAAATCACCGCATTCATTACAAACCGGGAGACTTTCATCTCAATGATTTGTGGATAGTACAGTAGGACCCCCATTTTATGAGTGTCCATGATTCTGAAGAATACCATTGTAACATCGCTGTTGTTTCAAAATCCAAAAATAACCGATTTTGACCCCTAAAAAAATGCAAAAAAAAAAATTTTTTTTTTTAAGTTTAATTTTGCTTATAGTTTGTGTTTAATTGTAACTGGTGTAAAAAAAAACATGTTTTTAAAATGAAATGTTGATTTCATTTAATAGTCTTCCAAATAAAATACTACTTAATCCAGCCATAGTTTCTAAAGTTTTTTAGCAGGATTTGTTTTGTTTTACAGCTGTGTCCTACCAATAATTGACGGTAGTGTCACACCTCTAGTATGTTATTGGTGCGTGCTAAAGAACTTGTTTTATATAACTTTTAATTGGAACTTTTTTTATGATTCTTGAGATGTTATAAAGTTACCATACTTGTAAACTAGGGGTTTTACTGTACTTCACTTTACAGTGTTCTCGTTCTGTAGAAGAGTGATACCTTTTGACATTTAAGTTATTTGTTACCGTGCTGCTATTTTTGTGTGGATGGCAACAAATTACACTGAAGAGCCAAAAAAACTGACACACATGCCTAATATCGTATAGGGCCCCTGCGAGCACGCACAAGTGCCGCAAGACGAAGTGGCATGAACTGAACTAATGTCTGAAGATATGCAGGAGGCAATTCNGCAGGGCAGTCCACAAATCCACAGGAGTGCGAGGCGGTGGAGATCTCTTCTGAACAGCACGTTGCAAGGCATCCCAGATATGCTCAATAATGTTCATGTCTGGTGATTTAGGTGGCCAATGGAAGTGTCTAAAGTCAGAAGAGTGTTCCTGGAGCCACTCGGTAGCAACTCTCGACGTGTGGGGTGTCGCATTGTCCTACTGGAATTGTCCACGTCCGTCGGAATGCACAATGGACATGAACGGGTGCAGGTGATCGGACAGGATGCTTACGTATCTGTCACCTGTCAGAGTCGTATCTAGATGTATCAGGGGTCCCATTTCACGCCAACTGCACACGCCTCATACTATGACAGAGCCTCCAGCAACTTGAACAGTCCCCTGTTGACATGTAGGGTCCATGGATTCATGAGGATGTCTCCATACCTGTACAGTCCATCCGCCCGATACAATTGGAAATGAGACTCGTCAAACCAGGCAACGTGTTTCCAGTCAACAACCGTCCAATGGCGGTGTTGGCGGGCCCAGGCGAGGCGTAAAGCTTTGTGTCGTGCAGTCAACAACGGTACACGAGTGGGCCTTTGGCTCCGAAAACCCATATCAACGATGGTCCGTTGAATAGTTTGCACGCTGGCACTTGTTGATGCCCCAGCATTGAAATCTGCGCCAATTTGAGAAAGGGTTGCACGTCTGTCACGTTTAATGATTCTCGTCAGTCGTCGTTTGTCCCGTTTGTTCACAATCTTTTTTCGGCCGCAGCGATGTTGAAGATTTGATGTTATAACAGATTCCCGATATTCACGGTACACTCGTGAAATGGTCATACGCGAAAATCCAAATTTTATCGCTACCTCGGAGATGCTATGTCCCATCTCTCGTGCGCCAACTATAACACCACGTTCAAACTCACTTAAATCTTGATAACGGGCCATTGTAGCAGCAGTAACCGATCTAGCAACTTTGCCAGACGCTTGTTGTCTTATATAGGTGCTGCCAACCGCATCGCGTTACTCTGATTGGTTCCATACTTCTGTTATTTGCATCCGCGCACCTATACCAGTTTTTTTGGCTCTCCAGTGTATGTAACACATGCAATTCTGTTATTGCAAAAAACTTGTTCACCCCAGTTGAGATGATTACTATGCCTGCATTTCATCTCCGAAATACATGATATAGAAGATGACGTATGCCACACTTGTGGGAATATGAGGACTCTATAAATGCGTAAATAGGACACAGTCGCTAATGGTAACAAGTACATCAAACCTTGCAGTATGCTGATACTTTGAGAGCTGCCGGCATACTATCAGTTGGAGGCATATGAGTGAGGTGGTATAATGGAACTGCGTGTGGCCAGTCGGGCAGTTAAACAAATAGTGTCTTGTGTGAGCCGTGCTGTGAGCACTGCACACCATTGTGTAGGAAAGGTGTGTGCAGAAAACTGCAGCAGCTAACCCTATTGCAACATCAAATATTCTTACATCTGCGAGGCCCACTGTATCCCACAGAACTGACTGACTGAAAAGAGGGCAGATTTCAGTCACAACATCCTTCTTTACACTGACTGCCTTTGACACCACATAATGCAGCACGTCTGAAGGGATGCACCAGACATCAGGAGTGGGTCAAGGAATGGCTCACTTCCATTTTTGTACTTCACTCGGGGTATCGACAATAATAGTATCCGAACCTGATGCCGCAGAAGTGATTGTCAGCATCAGGCACAATCTCATGCATGGCCACAGAGCTCCTATATCTGGAGTTACGGTTTGGACGCCACCATTTGTTATGACTGAAGAGCAAGTCTTGTGTTTGTGCAGGTTGCACTGTCATGCCACTGATATGTTACAGAGGTCGTAATCCCCATTTCTAGTTATTCATACCACATAAACGTGACAGCATTCTGCAGCATGATAATGCACGTCCACATATTGTAGTTGTCGTGCAACATGCCCTGCGAGGTACGAGATCACCAGACTTGCGAGAACACCCGACTTATTGCCAATTGAGGGCTGTATGGGTCCATATGGGATGCCATCTCCTCCAGCCACTCACGACCTGCCCAAATGCTTGAAGAACCGCATAGGCATTTACAGCACGACAGTATTCTGGCTTTGTACAACTCCATGCCACATAGGTGGTCTCCTGCACTGCCTGCAAAGGATAATACGCTCCAAATTAAATATTGATTAGTGTGCCACTACACTGTAACTCCGTCACCATTTGTCAACAGAATTTTCCCCAATGCTTTTCCTAGCTTAGTAAAGATGTGTTTTGTCCTGTGGAATTAATTGCATCACATTTTGACATTTCTTTCAAATTGTTTTGATTTCTCTGTCCAGCAGGATACAGTAATTACTTGATATTTTGTTTTGTTAAGGGCACCGCTTAGTGCAGTATAAGCCAAGTGAAAGGGTAGGGTTTCAAGTGTTAAATGATGTTAGCCACATCTGTGCTACCTTTCACAATATTGTTATCAAACAAAAATACTTTGTGCCCTTTGAAGAAAAAACCGCACTAAAAGAGAGAAAGTAGGAGTATATTAATAAGCGTTAGTGATTTTATGTTTTTGTTGAGTAAATAAATCTTAATTTACTCACAATTTTCAGGGTATCCAAAATTTTACAAAAACTTTTTTGTAGAAATGCGGTGTAGGCAAAGACGGATAAAGTGTTTTTTGTTTGAAAATTGTATTGTGAAAGGTGGCCCAGACACCCCTATTCTTTCACTCAGCCGGTCCTGTACTGGGCAGCCACATTAAATAAATATTTGACGTCAAAAGAATTCATCATGCTGCAAGCCAGTTTTTAAAAGGGCTGCACGAGGTACAGTTTACAATCATCCAAACAGGTTTTGGGCTTTAAAAAATTATTCTTGGACCAAACATAAAACATTCTGACAAGTATTGTTTACATTGTTACAGGAGATTGATATAAAAACCTGTGGTGACGGTGTCAGAATCACTTGCAGTACTTTGGTGATGGCTGTGTGTTGGATAACAGCGTTTGTTTTGCAGCATCGTCACTGATGGATGGTGGTACACTACAACATAATAGACGTAAGTCGTTTTAGTTTTCATGTAGTCTGTGTAACTTTAGGTTTGTAACACAAAATGTTCCGACAGAGATTTTCCTATTGACTGACTACATGCATGTATTGCAAAATGCAGTCAAAAAATAATGTTTAACTAATATTTCCAAGAATACTTTTCAGATATAACCAAGAGAATTTCAGGGTGTCCAGTGATAGGAAAATGCAGGAAAAGTGGGAAATGTCTAGGAAATGTAATGGTGCAGTTAATACTGATTTTGTAGAAACATTTAATTTTTTTTTTTTTTTTTTCGTAATTTTTTTTTAGTATGGCAGATGTTTTGGAAGTGTTAGTATGGGTATTTGTCATGAGTTTGTTTTCTAAAGTAATTTTTGCAGTTGTATTGGGTATCAGTGATAAGGGCTGTTAGGATGTTCGTTGGTGTTCTTTCTTTTCAAGTACATTCTGTAAACACAGTTGTTTGTTCTTTTGGCGCAGTTTGGTTTGCGTGGAAAAGTGGTTGCGACAGGGTTCGCACCAGTGGGTGAAGGGACTCTTTGTACCATGCGATGCCTTGATAGGTAGTGATCAGTAGGCATAATAAGAATATCACAGCACAATGCCCTTATTTGGATATGTTTATGGTACAATGGATGTGTGAGGTGGGGGTGGAGCGCTGTGGCGTTAATAGTCGAGCGCCCGCTGTCACCTAGGAGAAGACGACCAACCTTCAGAGGAAGCTTCAGACGTGATGCATGTAGCCCACACCGGCAAGCACTGGTGACCGTCTCTTCCAATCATCTAGTAATGGTTTCTGCGACGCTTTTCTCATAATCGACCTGGCTCATTGTATCGCAAACTGTTTCGTGTCTCTGCTGTGCAAAGTATGTGAATTGCATAAACTTCAATAAATCCTTTTTTATAATGGCGCAGCAATTCAAGGACCCTTCTTCTCATGCTCTTTCCAAGTGAGTGAACCAAGCTGAGTTTCAGATGTCTGTTGTTTATTACGGCTGCAACTTACAATGTATGGAAATCTGGAAATTGGAAGTTTTTTCTGGTTCATGAAATTTGTGCTCCAAAGTTCAGAAACAGCACCAAAGGAAATCAACAATGGTAAAGTATGTGCACTACCTTTAAGAGTACATGGGCATGTGAGGTAATGTACACGTTAACTGTACAGAAGCAAGGTAAGATACTGGCAACACTAACATGCATGCCTAGCGCCTCATTGCTCCTACTTGCGAGGCATGCAGTATCTCCATCAATGTGCTGTACTATGCAAATTATTCCTGTAACAGAGGGACTTCATTGCACGAGATGGAAGCTCACTGATTAAACTGCATCCATATGGTTTTACTTCTATTCTACATCTAAAGTAATCTGTGCAGGTAAAGCTCTAAAAATTTGTTTTTTTAACCATTTTCACAATTTTTTTTCTCTTTGAATACACTTGGTGTTCATAGAATATTTATTTACTGATATGTATAACTCCGCGTAATAATGAATGAAACAAAACAATTTCAGGTTTATTAACTTTTTAAAGGTGGAATGTTATGGTGCGGTACTGACAGCGGCATCAAGGTCACGTCGCAGGGTTCTTACAGAACTTTACAAGGACTTGAAATATGTAATATCAAAGACTAAATAATCTGAATTAACAACTGACAAGTAAAGATCAGTGCTTCCACTTTTCATTTTTTAGCTGTAATGTCACAAATTTAAGATCCACACGATGAAAGGAAAAAAAGTCTGAAAAATTCATAAAAACTTAAGAGAAAGTATTGAAAACTATAGGTAGTTTACCAGTTAATGGAATAAATTTTTGTAGCATTTGCACTTTAGTTACACTCCAATGTGGCAGTTTGCACGTCATTGCGGCTCAGACCACTTCACAGCAGTGAAATAGCCAATGAAAGCCTCCAGCCAGCAGCAGGTCTGCCAGACATTTTACAAAACGAAAGTCACAAGACTTTTTTTATTCATAGATGTTCAGTAATGCTCTGTATACTTTGGTAGCTACTATGCATGCGTGTTTACGACAGAGGTAATGGAACCCTGATAATAGAATACAAGCAAGTGTGTACAACAAATATGTTATGCACGTCTCATGCCTAATCATGCAGATTTTTCGTTTTAGGTATTCTATCATGACCTTAAAATTTAAGAACTTTTCAAGGCCCAGTAAAATTAAAGGACTTTTCGAGGCCTTTAAAGCAAACACTTAAAATTGAAGTAATTTCAACGACTGTAAGAACTCAGGAGAAAGTAAGACCCAAGATAAAGACGTGCAAGATCTCCCTGCTAGGCTGAGTCAAGAGGTTCTGGTTGGCACTTAACAACGTGGTCCTAAGAACCAGTGGGAGTGAAATGAGGTGAACGACAGAGCAGTAGGTTAAACAGGAGTACCCTGAGAAAACCTGCTAGCCAACAGTGGCGTCCACCACGTTTCTTACAATCGAAATTTCAGGTGACCCCGCCCGGAATCAAACTCTCTTCGCCATGGTGGGAGCCGAGTAGTCTGATCACTACACCACTATGGCCCTTCTCTGCTGTGAAGGACAAGGGCAGTGGTGGGGTTGATGATGTAAATTGTTGGTTTACTGCGGTAGAGAGCAAAAGGGAAGAGGTGGGTAAGAATGTCTTAGTCTGATGGCCTCTGCTAGTCTAATTGCACACTGCAAAATATTTTATACAGGATGGTGTTTGTGTACGTGCACTGTCATAGTTGCATAATAACATAGCATTGTTCAGAGTGCACAAGTACTCACAGGGATATGTCTATCCACTCCTGGATAGACGTACACACACCAAAGTAGGACGAACACATTTTCCATGCAGATGCGTAGTTGCGCAATGTTTTGCTGGCCTAGCCAGCGAACCGTTGCACGACCATATCCGCGTGGCAAATGTGTTCGTCCAACTTTTGTGTGTTTATGTCTATCCACCAG